>ML265925.1:233460-278863 GCA_005239495.1 Nicotiana undulata | reverse complement strand
AGATAAGGGTGATATGTGAGAAGTGATAAGGGTGTGATTGAAATTGTCAGGTGAGATCGGGTTTCGCGCCGCAACAAATTGTCAGGTAGGATCGGGTTGCACGCCGCAACAGGAAAAATAAGGGTGATATGTGAGGAGGGACAAGGATGGAATTGAAATTGTAATTTTGATGAAGTGAAAAATTGTTGAACTTCCGTTGTATGTCTTTCTATGTCTTGTGCAGTAATTGTGTGACTCTCTGTCTGTCTCTTGCCTGCGCATTATTGAGTTTACTTTGAGTAAAGTTTGTTCATACATACCAGTACAATTCACATGTACTGACGCCCTTTTTGCCGGGGGCGCTACATTCTTGTGATGATTGTAGGTGGTTCTATAGCAGGAACTCCAGCACACCGACAGTAGTGCCTCCCCCCTCGTCCTATCAGCGGTTGTGGTGAGCCCCTCTTCTCTCGGGGCCCAGTGTGGCTCATGCCATCTTTCCTCCCGGATTCTTACTTTGGTACTTGTGTAAGGTATAGCCGGAGCCTTGTTACCGGCAAGTATTGTATAACTCCCTTGTACTCCTAGAGGCTCCGTAGACACAATGTGGGTAATGTACATATGTATTTTGGGTAAGTAACGTTACGGTTCAGAATCGTGATCCACGTTGGTCAATGTTGTATGTATTTTTTAAGTATTTGGTATAATATGTTGGTGATGATAAAAAGTAGAAATGAATCCAAGTTGTAAGTTTATGCTTAAGCCTAAATGGCCATTTCACATGAATAATGTATACTGAAATCATGGGGTAACGCGTGGGATAGTAAAGGCAATTCCAGGTCCGCTTGACCGGGGTCCTCCGGTTGAGTGCCGGTCGTGTCCCTCGGTTTTGGGGCGTAACAGTATCGGTCTTGTGTTATATATATTGGGGGTCTGGAGACCCGGGCAGATCTATTATTGCTTAGCATGGTTGACTTCGATGTTATTTTGGACATGGATTGGCTATCTCTATGCCATGTTGTTCTTGACTGTCACGCCAAGACCGTGACCTTAGCTATGACCGGATTGCCGAGGGTTGAGTGGAAGGGTTCGGTGGAGTATGTGCCTAGCAGGGTGATTTCCTTTCTGAAGGCTCAGCGTATGATTGGGAAGGGGTGTGAGTCTTATCTAGCTTTTGTGAGGGATGTTAGTAGTGAGACTCCTTCTATTGATACGGTTCCTGTGGTCCGTGAGTTTCCGAACGTATTCCCTGCAGACCTACCAGGCATGCCACCTGACATAGACATTGATTTTGGTATTGACTTGTTACCAGACATCCAGCCTATCTCTATTCCATCGTACCGCATGGCCCCAGTAGAGTTGAAAGAATTGGAAGAGCAGCTTCAGGAACTCCTAGATAAGGGGTTCATTCGGCCTAGTGTGTCACCTTGGGGTGCACCGATGTTGTTCGTGAAAAAGAAGGATGGGTCTATGCGCATGTGTATCGACTATAGGCAGCTGAACAAGGTTACGGTGAAGAACCGGTATCCTTTGCCTCGTATTAATGACTTGTTTGATCAGCTTCAGGGAGCTAGGGTGTTCTCCAAGATTGACTCGAGGTCTGGGTACCATCAGCCGAAGATTCGGGATTCTGATATTCCGAAGACTGCTTTCAGGACCAGATATGGTCATTACGAGTTTTTGGTTATGTCATTTGGGCTGACCAATGCCCCAGTCGTGTTCATGCATTTGATTAACAACGTGTTTCAGCCTTACCTTAATTCATTCGTCATTGTGTTCATTGATGACATCCTGGTGTATTCTCGTAGCCAGGAGGAGCACGCTCAGCATTTAAGGGTTGTGTTGCAGAGCTCGAGAGAGGAGAAGCTTTATGAAAAGTTCTCCAAGTGTGAGTTTTGGCTTGGTTCGGTAGCTTTCTTGGGGCACATGGTGTCTAGTGAGGGTATTCAGGTGGACCCGAAGAAAATAGAGGCGGTACAGAGTTGGCCCAGACCGTCCTCAGCTATAGAGATTAGGAGTTTCCTTAGGTTGGAGGGTTATTACCGTCGCTTTGTGGGGGATTCTCTTCTATTGCTTCACCACTGACCAGATTGACCCAGAAAGGTGCTCCATTCAGATGGTCCGATGAGTGTGAGGAGAGCTTTCAGAAGCTCAAGTCAGCATTGACCACAGCTCTGGTATTAGTTTTGCCTACTGGTTCGGGTTCTTACACAGTCTATTGTCATGCTTCTAGAGTTGTCTTAGGAGCGGTTTTGATGCAGGACGGTAGGGTGATTGCCTACGCGTCCAGACAGTTGAAGGTGAACGAGAAGAACTATCCAGTGCACGATCTTGAGATAGCTGCTATTGTACATGCCTTAAAGATCTAGCGTCATTATTTGTACGGGGTCCAGTGTGAGATTTATACCGATCATCGCATTTTGCAGTATCTGTTGAGGCAGAAGGACTTGAATTTTCTCTAGAGGAGATGGTTGGAGCTTCTTAAGGATTATGACCTCACCATTCTATATCATCCGGGGAAGGCCAATGTGGTGGCCGATGCTCTAAGTCGCCGAGCAGGGAGTTTGGGGAGTTTGGCCTATCTTTCAGCAGCAGAGCGACCCTTAGCACGCGATGGTCAGGCCTTATCAGGGCATCTTGTGAGGTTGTATTTGTCAGATCCTCCGCGGGTGGTAGCTAGCATGGCTTCCCGGTCTTCTCTCTATGATCAGATTAGAGCACGCCAATACGATGACCGACACTTGTTAGTTCTTCAGGATAGGGTTCGTCGAGGTGATGCCAGGGATGTGACTATTGGTGATGACGGGGTTATGAGGATGCAGGGCCGTATTTGTGTGCCCGATGTAGATGTCCTTAGAGAGATGATATTAGCAGAGGCCCATAGCTCGCGGTACTCCATTCTTCTGGGTGTCGCGAAGATGTATCAGGATTTGAGGCACCAGTATTGGTGGAGGCGGATGAAGAGGGATATTTTTGAGTATGTAGCACGGTGTCTCAACTGCCAGCAAGTCAAGTATGAGCACCAGAGACCAGGTGGATTGCTTCAGGAGATGGTTATTCCGAAGTAGAAGTGGGAGCGGATCACCATGGACTTCGTAGTTAGGCTTCCATGGACTTCGAAGGGATTTGATGGTATTTGGGTCATTGTGGATCGACTGACCAAGTCGGCGCATTTCATTCCTGTCAGTACTACTTATACTTCGGATAGGCTAGCTGGTATTTACATCAGGGAGATTGTCCGATTGCATGGGGCCCCAGTTTCTATCATTTTGGACAGGGGTACTCAGTTCACATCACAGTTTTGGAGGGCTATGCAGAGAGGTATGGGTACACAGGTAGAGTTGAGCACATCATTTCACCCTCAGACTGACGGACAGTCAGAGCGGACTATTCAGATCTTGGAGGACATGTTGCGTGCCTTTGTGATTGATTTTGGTGGCTCGTGGGAGCAGTTTCTGCCTCTAGCAGAGTTTGCATATAATAATAGCTACTAGTCTAGTATTCAGATGGTGCCATATGAGGCTTTATATGGTAGGAGGTGTAGATCTCTGGTTGGTTGGTTTGAGCCCGGTGAGGCTAGGTTGTTAGGCACGGATTTGGTTCAGGATGCATTAGAGAGAGTGAGGTTGATCCAGAAGCGACTTCACACGGCTCAGTCTAGGCAGAAGAGCTATACGGACCGGAAAGTTCGGAATGTGTCTTTCATGGAGGGTGATAAGGTTCTACTGAAGGTGTCACCCATGAAGGGTGTTTCGAGGTTTGGGAAGAGGGGAAAGCTTAGTCCCCGGTTCATTCGTCCTTTTGAGGTACTTCAGAAGGTTGGAGAGGTGGCTTATAGACTTGCCTTACCACCCAACTTGTCTAGCGTTCATCCGGTATTCCATGTGTCGATGCTTCGGAAGTATGTTGGTGACCCGTCTCATGTTTTGGACTTCTGTACAGTTCAGCTTGAGGATGATATGTCTTATGAGGTGGAGCCAGTGGCTATTTTTGCTCGCGAGGTCAGAAAGTTGAGGTCCAAGGAGATAGCTTCCGTGATGATGCGGTGGGGAGGTCAGCCAGTGGAGGAGGCTACTTGGGAGACTGAGCAGGAGATGCGGAACAAATATCCTCACTTGTTTGAGACTCTAGGTATATTTGTAGACCCGTTTGAGGACGAACGTTTGTTTAAGAGGGGGAGAATGTAATGACTCGACCGGTCGTTACGTAGAACATGCATTATTTTCTCTATTTCTGCATTGTTGTAGATTGGTTATACTGTTCATGATGAGTTAGAATTGGTTAGCTCGGGTTTGGAGTGGTTATAGAAGGAATTGAGTCACTTAGTCTCTATAAGTAGCCTTAGAGTTGGAAAAGTCAACCCGGAGATGACTTATTGGTAAATAACATCGGAATGCGGATTTGATAGCTCGGATATCTTTGTTAGGTGATTTGGGACTTAAGAGCATGTCCGAAATGTTTTTCTGATGTCCAGTGTAGAATTAGACTTGAATTGGCGAATGTTAGTTTTGGCGATTTCCGGTCGGCAGTGGAAAATAGGCTATCGGGGTCGGAATGGAATTCCGACTGTTGGAATAGGTTCGTAACGTCATTTTGGATGTGTCTGCAAATATTCAGGTCAATCAGAGTTGTTTTGGGTAGTTCGGTATCGTTGATGGAATTTAGAAATTTCAATGTTCATAGGCTTGAGTTCGACGAGTTTTTGGAGTTTTGATGTTGCTTTTGGTGTTCCGAAGGCCCGACTAAGTTCAAATGATCATTTAGGAGGGGTTGGTATATTTGGTTGGGGTCCCGAGAGGCTCGGGATTTATTGAGGATGGTGAGCGGAGACTTTGGACTTGGTAAAATGCAGCTTCAGCTACTAGTGCTGGTGTTTTCGCACCTGCAGGTAGGGAGCCACAGGTACGGTTCCGCAGGAGCGGACTTGGCTCTGCAGGAGCGAGGAAATTGTCGCACCTGCGAGGCTGCAGGAGCGAGGTAATTTCCGCACCTGCGAGGCCGCAGGTGCGGGAGGTCTATCGCAGGTGCGGAAGTTGAGGACTTGGGATTTTCTGCCAGTGCGGTCCCCCTGAGCGCAGGTGCGGGACCACATGTGCGAAGAAACTGCCGCAGGTGCGAAAAGCCTGGCACAAAGTTTAAGTTAAGTTTCAAAATGAGGGTTTTTAGCCATTTTTCAAACCCCCATTAGAGAGCTCGGGAGAAGGGAGATTTCCAGCGGGAGTCATGTGGTAAGTATTCCTTAATCGTTTTTGTCTAATTTCACGAACTAGTATTGATTATTTCCATGTAATTGGTGGAATCAAAGTAGAAATTGAGAAAAATGGGAAGAAAAGTTGGGAGATCCTTTTGATTATTTGAAGGGGTAATTGTTATTGGATTTTTGTAAATTTGATATGGGTAGACTCGGGTGAAGTCAAGGATTTCAGTTTGTTAAATTTTTTCAAATTCCGAGACGTGGTTCCGGGGGTCAGCTTTGACCAATTTCGGGGTTTTTGAGTATTTTTAATAAGTTTCGATTGGGATTAGTTCCTTAGCGTATTATGATGATATTCATCTGATTGTTGGTAGATTTGGAGCACTCGGAGGCCGAATTTTTAGGCAAGGGCACTGCGGAGTAGTGTTATAGCCGATTTTGAGGTAAGTAACGCTTCCAAACTTGGAACTTATGGTTCGAAACCCCAAGTTATCTGCTATTTGATATTAATTAAGGTGACGCATTTGCCAAGTGACGGGCATGCGAGCGTACGCCGGATATTTGTAGCCTGGCTCATCCCACGGCACTAACTAATGGTTAGCTCAGGTTGATATTGGAACTGTGAAGGTTGCGTTTACCTTGAACGCAATAGAATCATGCTAAGTATAAATGTTAAGGCTTTACGCCGATATGTTCAGACCGGAACGGTCGATTATGGTTTTCTCTGTTTATGATTATTGTTTCCATGTACTTAGTCATGTTATAGTATATGTTCATGCCTTAGTCTCAGAAATTGTTAATTACATGCATATTTATCATTGTTTGGGTTGAATTATACATATGTGAGCCATATGAGTGAGACTGGAAAGGTAATGACTGAGTGAGGACGAGAACCTGGTATTGAGACAGTTATGAGATTGGACTGCACACCGCATCGATCATTGAATCATGCCTTCGTTGGCTTGATATAGCGCTTGGGCTTATAGGAGCCCCTCCGGAGTCTTTACACCCCCAGTGAGCACACATATATTTAGGGATGGATCTTCCCTGGACATGGATCTTGTCCGAGTGTTATGTTCTGGAGATGGATCTTCTCCGTGGGGCTGGATTGGCCTTTTTTCTTCAGTACTGAGTGACTATGTCACTGTGTTTATATCTATATTCCGGGATGGACTTTCCCTGGGCCGGAGGGCCATATTCTAGTTCTGAGTGGACCACCTTATGAGAGTTTGATTACTGAGTACACATCATTCTTGGTTCTATATGATTCATGCGGTATGCAGGGCTACAGACATACATGAAGGCATATTGTTTATTTTCTGATATATTACTGCCATGTTCAAGTTATATTCTATTGTTCATAACTATCGGAGGTTTAGTCTGTCACTACCTCTCAGCCCGTAGTTTGGTTTCGTTACTACTGAGTTGGTGTACTCACGTTACCCCCTGCACCTTGTGTGCAGATCCAGGTACACCGAGGTTCAGCTCTGGACAGTGAGTACTTTCATCAGAGTTGACGAGGTAGCAGCTGGCGACCGTGATCTCGTCATCTCTTTCTCTTCTACCTGTCGCATTTACTTTTAGACTATGTTGGTCATCTCTTTTCGGATTGTATTATGTATTAGCAGCTCATGACTGTGTGACACCGGATCCGGAAGTTTTGGATTTTGGGTTTTGATTTCATAAGCTTCTTTTAAATACAGATATTTAGTATATTTAACTTCAGACAGTTGAAAAATGGTAATTTACTTAATAAACGGTTCAGGACTAGTTACAATTGGTGGCTGGCCTGGTTTCATGACAGGCGCCATCACGACTCCGAAATTGGGTCGTGACAGAAATAAATCCCGAGCCCCTCGGGACCCCAACCAAACTTACCAACATATCCCATAACATAATTCAAACTTAGTTGCACTCTCAAAACACCAAAACTAACATCAAAACACCAAATTTACATCAGATTCAAGCCTAAGAACTTTCAACTATTCTAAAATCCACTAATGATGCCGAAACTATCCAAAACAACTCCGATTGACCTGAAATATCGTAGACATATCCAAAATCACAGTACGAACCTGTTCCAACTGTCGGAATTCCATTGCGACACAGATAGCCTATTTTTCATTGCCGACCGAAAATCACCAAAAACTAACTTTCGCCAACTCAAGCCTAATTCTACACCGGACATCACAAAATTATTCTGAACACACTCCTAAGTCCCAAATCACCTAACGAAGTTATCCGAACTATAAAATTCGCATTCCGAGGTTGTTTACCTATAAGTCAGATCTCAATTGACTTTTCCAATTTTAAGGTTATTTTTAAGACTAAGTGGCCAAATTCTCATTATAATCACTTCGATTTCAAGCCTACCAACTCTAACACATCAATAACAGTAATACCAACCTATGACAAAGCAATAACAATAATTATAATACAAGTTCTACGTAACGACCAACCGGGTCGTTACATTCTCCCCCACTTAAACATACGTTAGTCCTCGAACGTGCCTAGAGTTTTTCCAAACACCACCAAAATTGTTGTGTAACCTACCATGCACATATTCGGAGGTGATCTCACATCACCCTACCCCATCTAGGCCTGATAACACAACATACTGAAATTTCATTATCAAATCCTGACCCATAAACCTTAAAACTACTTTTTCACTTTTGAATCAATTTACAAGATCAAAATCCCACAACTATAAATTGAATAAGTCTGAGCACATTGTAACAAGCCATATCCGCAACACAAGATGAAATAATATGACTTACTGCATGACTCAACTACCCATAGTGATAACTCCTAATCACAATGGCCGCTCAAAACAACCCAATACCGGTACATAACCTCTTATCAAACAAAGCCTTGCTTTAACACCTTCCTATGGCGCCGATGATGAAAGAAACACGTAGAAACCAGCAACCATTCGCCCGCTCAGCATCAATACCATAAAGAGCCATAACTTGTGCAACTCGTGCACTCAATAACAACATCCTAAGAGCTAAATTCATAAAATAAAGAAGACTCACACGAGAGGAATATCCTGTCATTACTCTTGCCATTACCACATCATGCTAAAAGCCCGATACACCTCATGAAACCATATCACACAATTCCTACACCAAGGATCATCCCTCTACTTAACTCTGCTACAAAGTGTGATCCCATCCAACCGCTGGACCGCATGAAATACTCCAAGCCACCCTACTCAAAATCCATAACCATGTGAGATTCGACATCAATTACTCAAAGTACATTGCCATAACCACGGGGAAATCGGACGATACCATGCCACTCAAACCAGAAAGAACATAACCAACACGTCTCAATCCTACAACACCCAGTTACTTACCTCACTCAAATCTAGCTAATAAAACCCCTGATAGAACTACACCTTATGCACATATATAACCAACGATCACAACTCCTTGAAACGCTGAAAGGTAACTCATAGATCACTCCAAAACACGAATAAGCTCAGTGACAACCAAATGTAACATCCCTCAACAATAGCAATTCGGAGTCAACAATTCCGACTCGGTGCAGACCACACACCCATACTGGCCTACCAATAACTCTAAATCAACTCTGGTCACCCACAACAGGTAGATAACTCTCTGAACGTTCAAAACGACCGAATCATGACATATACAAACACGTGACTAGCTTTGCTCGCATCCTCGTAGTTCACAACTACAATGTTCATGAAAACTCCCAGTCTCAAAAATCCATGAGGCGCACCAATTACTATATCTGATCCTAATTCCACCACTCGAATATATAACATGTCTCTAATACTTTATCCTTCCACGAAGGATACCCCCCATAATTCCTCTGTGTCACCAATAAACTTTAAATATCAGTAGTCGATCCAACAAGAGAGTGTCGTAACACCAATGAAGCACCCTTATTCAAACACTTTTCCTTAAACACATTGTCCTTATTGAATGTATAACTCTCATCCGGCCACCCAATAGTGGTATCCTTTATCTAATCATCTAAAACTGCCAGTTCTGACCTTCCTTCCAGGACTGAATCGTGACCTCACATATGCCACTCTCCACTATACACAAAATACAGCATACGCCATGCAATCATATGATAAATATGAGAACTTCATGCTCCCTTCCTAGCCACAAACAACTACGTCCCCAACTAGCCAAGAACTTTCCATTGATCCCATTTAGAAGCACAATCACTATCCATCACATGGCCCTCACGCCAGTAGAAATATACATCCCCAACCATGGTAGAAATCTTCAAGAACTCCCGAATCACATTTGTACAACACCAAACCGCCAGGACTGAATCCTTCAAACTCAACCAAGCTACGCATGCCACAAATTTCTAAGAGAATTGCTAAGAAACACCTGTAACAACTCATTACCTTATAAACACCCAAAGAACTAACCATATCCCTTATCATGCCGATCCGACCTACTACTAAGCTATCCTATTTATCCAAGTTCCTTCTGACTTACCTTCGAACTGATACTTTTCTTGCAATAATACCGAAATTCTCAATCCCGACTCACCGCACGAAACCCAAGCATAAAATATACCGTCTAAGGCTCATAAGCCGCTGAATACTCCCTCAATTATCCCCAAATGCACCAAATTAGAAATACTTACCCTAAAGAGACTTCCTGCAAATTTAAAGTCATTACCTTCACTTTCCTGATACTGATGGATAGAATCCATGATAATGCAAATACATCACAAGCCTTGGCACCTTCCCCGTAAATCTCAATTCTAGCCCTTCTTACACCTTGAAGGTCCTCGATCGCTACATATAACCTTGAATCCGTCTAAACCATTCTCGAACGTCATTTACTCTACGCAATTTCAATTTCACTAACCAAGTAAACAGAACGGCATGACCCTGCTTGCAATCCACATACTAGGAAAGTAATCCACCCCTTTGAAGCAACAAGCACACTCGTACATTGCACACTCTACACTACCAGTACAACTCCATCATTCAATGAACTCCACTATCCGTAAAGTACATTACAACTTGTATCGAAGAAATTTCCATCACTCGAGTCATTCCTAGACTCCACCTTTGTAGGTCATAACTGATTCACCAACATCCCTCGAACCGAAACCAATACAACACATAATCGTGTAATCAACTTATCAATAACGAACTCCCCCACTTGTCTCAAAGCCAAGGATCAAGACAAACAATAACTCACAATGCTCATACGCTATCACTGCCACCATACTGTGGTGGGATCCAACTAAATCCTTCATAAGCTCATATGTCCCAACCATCTAACACCTCAAATCGTATGCAAATCTCGCATCCACCATTGTAATGGTCATGCAAACTCCCACCAGTGATTTAAACTCATATTACAACATACATCACTTACTGATAGAGAGCACTTACCACAGATAAACATAAGGGTCACACACCTCACGATAACCCGCAGGAAATACCCCTGCCTGCTTAATCTCAAAATGATATCTCCCTATACACATCCTAAAATCATAGCTATCACGCAATCATTATACCTTCCTACATTAGAACACAACCATTGCCTGCTCCCAAGACATCACATTAAGCGGTATAAGAACCCCAAGTTGATGGCAATAATAACACTGGGTTGTGGTCAAGGAATCTTAAGCTTCTGGAAGCTCTACTCACACTCGTCTGACCACCTAGATACCTTCACTGGACATCACGTGTCCCAAGAATTCTACAGACCTGAGCCAAAAATTTCACACTTGGAGAACTTTGCACAAAGCTTCTCCTCCCTACATCCTTGTAATACCATCATCAAATGTTGAATATGCTATCCGTGGCTACGTGAGTACAACAGGATGACATCAATAAATACAATAACAAAGGAGTGCAATCACTGCCTGAAGATACCGCTAATCAAATACATAAATGCTACTGGAGCATTGGTCAGCTCAAAAGACATCGCAAGAACTCAGAACATAACAGGAAAACCCACTTCACTCCACAACTAAACTACACGGGAGGTCCTTCAATACTCAAACTCGAAGCCATATTCTAACTCAATACTGAAGTCAATTAATCAATGGTTTTTTCCACATCTCCCGCCAATTCATTTTGGTCACAATCGAACAACCTGAATACATCTAACTATCCGATCACACTCACCATATAGTCATCTAGTCACAAAGTTCCATCAATAAGGACACTAACGGACATATAAGTCCCCAACACATGTGCTCACCCAAATGAAATCTCAACACTCAAGCCACAACCAAAATCCGGCCTCAAGTCCTTCCGACTGGCCTATTATTAACATGTTAAAATAATCACATCTCCTCCACGGAAGTCACAAGTTGCCGACACACAACTGATACCAAGCGCTCGCGTGCGCATTCGAATACATGAAAGGAATTCAAAGAGTAACGCTTTTGGGGTGAATAAATTGATTCGCACGGTAAGAATTCAAGAATGTGGAATTTTCCTAAGGGTTCTGCAACCTCTCGAAGATAAGTACAGACGTATCTGTACCGATCCGCAAGACTCTACTAAACCTACTCATGACCATTGAGTCCTATGCAACCTAGTGCTCTGAAACCAACTTGTCATGACCCCAAATTCTAACAGGCCGTGATGGCGCCTATCGTGGAACTAGGCTAGCCAACCATCACTTTACTATGCATTTGTTGAATTACACGAGTTCACAATTCAATAATAAGCATGCAACCATAGCATCAATAATATAAATAAGTCTTAGCATTCTCATATTAGCCTAAACAAACCTCCCAAGAACTGGAGTCAATAGTCATGAGCATCTAAGAATAGATAAATCTAACTCTACTAAAACTATAATATCTTTCTCTGAATCAAGGGCTAAAAATATAATAAGGAAGGGAAGTGGAGAAGCTGTGGACGCTGAACAGCTACCTCGAAATCCCGTGAAATTGCAACTACAAGCAAGGACAACTACTGCTCCAGACCATCAACTGAATCTGTGTACAGAGGCACGTGGAGTATTTATCTGTACGCCAACTCAGTAGTAATGAAAATAAATCACAGTCTGAGAGATATAAAACACACAGTACAGATACACAATTTCACAAAAACCAGTAAAACACCAAGTCACCAGGTAGTATTCATCAAATACATAAGTTCGAAATCAGTTTCCAGAAATCCTTTGAAACAAGTGTAATATCAGTATATCTCAGTAAAATTCTCAGTAGTAGCCAGTTTGAAAAAAACGAAGTAAATCATAGTTCGAAAGCTTAGTAAAATCATCACAAATATGGCCCTCGGGCCAAAATCATTTCTCATAACAGTTGCCCTCAGGCATTCCCTCAATCACTCAAAATCGATCATCACTCAGTATCAATCATCACTCAGTATCAATCATCACTCAGTATCAATCACCACTCAGTCTCCGCCCCGCGGCAATCATCATCACTCAATCGGTACTGGCGCTCACTGGGGTGTGTACAGACTACGGAGGGGCTCCTACAGCCCAAGCGCAATAATAATAATATAAGGCCGGAAAGCCTCCTCACCACTCTCCTGAGGCCTGAAAGCCTCCTCACCACACTCCTGAGGCCTGAAAGCCTCCTCACCACACTCCTGAGACCTGAATGCCTCCTCACATCTCTCATAAGGCCTGAAAGCTTCCTCACAACTCAGTCAAACACTCTCAATTTGCCCTTAGGCCATAAACATACCGGGTTCTCGACCCAAATAGTGTTTCATTTTTCAATAAATAGTATCAAATACTCTGAGTGTCAAAACAATTCATCAGGAAAAAACTGAGTGTAAAATCATAACATATCAGTGAGGAAAATATAGTAAACACAACCCCCGAGGGGTAAACAAATCGGCACTAGGCCCCAAACATGGCTTACAGCCCAAAACATATCATTATATATAAATACTAATTAAGCAAAGGCTTAAAAATCGGTTTCGCAACTCAATAGTCGTCAAAATAGGAAATATGTTTCCAAAGTTTCCACCTTTTCATTTCAAAACCCATGAAAGGGTGCATAGTCCGGGGTTTCCTTCCCTCAGGACAGGATTTAAAGATATTACTTACCTAAAAGCTAGCCTGGAACTATTCCACAACACGCTTGCCTCTTGAATCAACCTCCGAAGGTTCCAAATCTAGCAAGTTCATATTTTTATCATCAATATGTGCTTAAGGAACAATTTCCAATCGAAAGATATCAAACTTAACCAAAATACGAAACCGGTCAAAACCCACCCCGAGTCCGCGTTCCGAAACTCAGAAATTTTTATGCAGAAGTGCTCTTCGTTCTCTCATGATTCCGTACATATAAAGAACACCAAAATCGGAGTTCATTTGACCCCTCAAATCGACCCCTAAAGGTCTCATAATCTCAAGCCCTAAAACCCAATTTTTCTATAGATTTTCCATGAATTTACACTGGTTTTATGTTCTATAATAATCCATAATCGAGTTTTAATGATCAAAACACTTACCTCTATGAAGAACAATGATTTCCCTCTTCAAAAATCGTCCCCAAAGCTCTCTTCCGTACAACAATGGTGTAAAAATATGTTTAGGTCGCAGAGGGTTTAATTATATACTGCCTAGTGATTTCTTCACTGCGATCGCGGCATAAGCCACACGATTGCGTTTCACAAAACCTTCCCCACGCGATCGCGATACCTGACCTGCTCGACCTCTGCGATCGCGGGCACACTTATGCGATCGCAGAGTGTAAATAAATGATGCCCCCTCGATTGAACTATGCGATCGCGAATCTCCCTATGCGATCGCGGAGAAGAAAAATCTGCTACATTGACACCAGAAAAACCAGCAATTCATCTAAGTCCAAAAATGCTCGTCAATCACCCGAAATAAATCCTGAGCCCCTCAGGACCCCAACCAAACTTACCAACATATCCCATAACATCATTCAAACTTAGTTGCACTCTCAAAATACCAAAACTAACATAAAAACACCAAATTTACATCGGATTCAAGCCTAAAAACTTTCAACTTTTCTAAAATCCACTAATGATGCCGAAACTATCCAAAACAACTCCGATAGACCTGATATTTCGCAGACATATCCAAAATCACATTACGAACCAGTTCCAACAGTCGGAATTCCATTATGACTCTGATAGCCTATTTTCCACTGCCGACCAGAAATCACCAAAAACTAACTTTCGCAACCTCAAGCTTAATTCTACACCGGACATCACAAAATTATTCTGAACACACTCATTAGTCCCAAATCACCTAACGAAGCTATTCGAACCATAAAATTCTCATTCCAAGATTGTTTACTAATAAGTCAACTCTCAGTTAATTTTTCTAACTTTGAGGCTATTTTTAAGACTAAGTGGCTAAATTCTCATTATAATCACTTCGATTCCAAGCCTACCAACTATAACACATCAATAACAGTAATACCAACCTATGACAAGGCAATAACAGTAATTATAATACAAGTTCTACGTAACGACCGACGGGGTCATTACAGCTGATGAGTCAATCCCGTGGCTGATGAGTCACTCTCGTACCTGTTGAGTCAATCTCGTGCCTGCTGAGTCAATCTCATGCCTATTGAGTCAATCTCGTTCCTGTTGAGTCAATCTTGTAATTGATTTCCTTTTTCTGACCGTTACAATCATTTATTGCATTTAGTGTACGTTACATAATTGATTTGTAATTGATGGAGTAATGATGGTAAATCCCATATAATTCGGGATTAATTGATTCCTTCCTCATTTGTAATTATGAGATATTCTCCCGCACCTATTCCGAGCTATTTATGATGACATGTTCTTAGCGTCTACACACCATAATAGATTCAGATCAGGAGTCCTTTTATACAATACTTCCCCATTTAGGAAGAAAATGTTGGCGAGTCTCCGGATGGTTCTTTTTTGGTCCTCGTTGGCCTGCTCCGGATATTTTTTTGTTTTCAAGAATCTTTTGATATCATCATACCATGGCTAAACATCAGTCTCTATTTCGACCGTGTTGCAATAACCATGTCTTTCCCGTATTTGAATCTCCAAGGGGTCAACGTGGGTATTACCTGGGTATGGTAGCATTGCAGCCAAGGTGGTTAGTGCATCAGCTAGCTCGTTGTGGCATCGAGGAATATATCTGAATTCGATGACTTTGAACCGCTTGCTAAGATCCTCCACATGTTGTCTATATGGAAGGAGTTTAACATCCCGAGTTTCCCATTCTCGCTGAGCTTGCTTGATTATCAAGTCAAAATCTCCCATGATCAATAACTCTTCTACATCCATGTCAATGGCCATATTGATGCCCATTATGCAAGCTTCATATTCAGCGGTGTTGTTTGTATAGAAAAACCGGAGGGGGGCTGTGGCCGGATAGTGTTGTCAGGTGGGCACAATCAAGATTGCCCCAATCCCAACACCTTTTGCATTTACATCTCCATCAAAGAACATTTTCCAAGTGTTGGCGTCCTCAGAAGTTATCTCGACTGAGATTACCTCCTCGTCCGGGAAGTAAGTACTTAGAGGTTGGTAGTCGTCATCGACAGGATTTTTTGCCAAGTGATCTGCCAAGGCCTGGGCTTTCATTGTTGTGCGAGTGAAATAGACTATGTCGAACTCGGTGAGCAAAATCTGCCACTTTGCTAATCTCCCGATGGGCATTGGCTTTTGGAATATATACTTCAATGGATCCAACCTAGTGATGAGGTAGGTGGTATAAGCCAACAAATAATGCCGGAGATTCTGAGCAACCCAAGTAAGAGCGCACCAAGTTCTTTCCAACAGTGTATACTTGGCTTCGTAGCTCGTGAAATTCTTGCTCAAGTAATATATGGCATGTTCTTTCTTCCTGGTTGCGTCATGTTGCCCGAGAATGCACCCGAAGGAATTTTCTAACACCGTCAGGTATAAGAACAAAGGTCTTCCTGGTTCTGGTGGGACTAACACTGGCAGATTCGACAAATATTCTTTGATCCTATCGAAAGCGTCCTGGCATTCGTGTGTCCATTTGATTGCTGCATCTTTCTTCAATAGCTTGAATATAGGCTCACATGTGGATATCAACTGAGCGATGAACCTGTTGATGTAATTCAACCTACCCAGGAGACTCATGACCTCCTTCTTGGTTCTTGGGGGTGGGAGATCCCGAATAGATTTTATCTTTGTCGGGTCCAGCTCGATGCCCCGTCGACTGACTATAAACCCCAGTAATATTCAAGATGGAACTACTAAGGCACACTTGGTTGGGTTTAATTTCAGATCATATTTACGCAGGCGTTCGTAGAATTTCCTCAAATGCTGCACATGGTCGTCTTGCGTCCTGGATTTAATAATCACATCATCCACGTTCACCTCAATCTTCTGATGCATCATGTCGTGGAATATGGCGGTCATGGCCCTCATATAAGTTGCCCCACTGTTCTTTAGACCGAACAGCATGACTCGGTAACAATAGGTGCCCCAGGGTGTAGTGAAGGCTGTCTTTTTTGCATTTTCTTCATCCATCAAAACCTGGTGATATCCAGCATAGCAATCCACGAAAGAATGTACCTCATGTTTGGAACCATTGTCAACCAGGATATGTATGTTTGGCAGTGGAAAGTTATCTTTGGGGCTCGCTTTATTCAAATCTCGGTAGTCGACACATACTCTGACCTTTCCGTCCTTTTTAGGTACCAGAACCACATTGGCCAGCCAGGTGGTGTATTGGACCACTCAGATTACTCTAGCTTTTAGTTGTTTAGTGACCTCTTCTTTGATTTGGTCACTCATGTCTGTTTTAAATTTCCTTTGCTTTTGTTGGACAGGTGGATAACCGGGGTAGGTCGGCAATTTGTGTACCACCAAGTCAACACTTAGTCTAGGCATGTCGTCATAAGACCAGGCGAACACTTCCTTGAACTCAAAAAGGAGTTGGATCAAAGCATCCCTAATTCTTTCATAAGTGTGGATGCTTATCATGGTTTCTCGGACCTCTTCTGCTTTACCCAAATTAACCGGTTCTGTTCATTTAAGTTTGGCTTAGGCTTATTCTCGAATTGTTCCAATTCTCGATTAATTTCCCTAAAAGCCTCATCTTCTTCATATTCTAGTTCTTGATTCATTATTTATGAGTTAGATGGTGTATCAAGATCTGGGCATGAAGTCCGCAAGCATGTCATGTTATTAAAATCCGCATTATTAGAACTGAAAAGAGAGGAATAAGAAAAATAACAAAATTAGGAAGAATAAAGAGAAGTTCGTAGACTATGAAATATTGATTTCATTTCATTGAATTTGAACATAGGATGGTTTACATCGGAATTCGAAAGGCAATAATCTAAAAATACTTGAGCTACACCCTGAAATAACTCATAGTGCAAAAAAGATGGAAAGAATGAACTACCGAGACTCCCACCTGACGTGGAATGGAGTAGCCTTCCTGTTTTGCAACTTGTCATTTGGTCCCATGTACTGCACCCCAGCGGTGCTCGATCCTTCACTCGGTTGGACCATATGGGCCTCATACAACATTTGCCTCATAGCCTCGCAAATCTCTTCAACTTCTTCGGTCGTGAAGGCCTCCTCTTCTTCTTCTATGTACTGTGGTTCGATTAAGGTCTCAGTAATATGTGGGACTGGCTGAAGCAGGTCCCACCCATCTTTCTTTCGTGCGTTGGCCCATTTCACATCGGCTTCTGTAGCCTGGAAACCTATGCCGAAGAAGTTTTTGTTGGCAGGCAGAGAGATGGGTTCGGCAATGCCCTGTAGGGATACCCCTAGTCCCTTTCCGAGTTTGTACCCGTTCCTGATCATGTCGGTAGCGCCCATGATTGATGCATTAGATAAACAAGGTTGTGGGCACGGAGCACCTTCCTCGTGTTGATCAGCAGGCACGATCTCAAAGGCTTGGTACACAATATGTTCGGTTCCCTATCTGGCCTCGAGGCAGGGGATGGAGGGGTCCCTGTATATTGATTGTTCGTCCTCTCCATGGACCACTATCTCTTGGTTTTCATGTACAAATTTGACAATTTGGTGGAGAGTAGATGGCACTGCCCCAGCAGCGTGAATCCAAGGTCTCCCTAGCAGAAAGTTATAAGAAGTGTCCATATCCAAGATTTGGAAGGTTACCGTGAAATCCACAGGGCCAATCGCCATGATTATGTCAATTTCACCAATGGTGTCCCTTTTGATACCGTCAAAGGCGCGGACACAGATGTTATTTGTCCTGATTCTCTCAATGTCGATTCCCATTCCTTGTAGTTTTGACAAGGGGAAAATATCTACCCCGGATCCTCCGTCGAGCATGACCCTTTTCACGTAGTATCCCTCACTTTTAACTGTCAAGTGCAAGGCTTTGTTGTGAGCAGCTCCCTCGGGAGGCAGATCGTCCTAGCTAAAAGAAATTTTGTTCACTTCGAAGAAGCGCTCAGCCATCCTCTCCAACTGCTCGACTGAGGTCTCAGCTAGTACATACGCTTCATTCAGCGTCTTCAGAAGTATCTTTTGATGCTCATTTGAGCCAGTTTACAGAGACAAAAGCGAAACCTGATCAGGGATTTTCCTGAGTTCTTCAATTGTAGCATATTAAAGCATTTTCATTTTATTGAAGAACTCCTCAGCTTCTTCAGCAGTGATAGGTTTTTTGAGAGGAAAACGTTTATGCTTGTTCTTGGCTAACTTTTTCAGATTGAGGTATCCTTCAGAGGAGTTTGCTTCAATTGCTTCCCCTGTGATCTCCTTTCATTTGTACGTTACTACCGTCTTGTTGTAGTTCCAAGGGACGGCAGTGGTATCCTTTAAGGGAGTTTTTGACGCGCGGATAATAACCACGGGCTCATTCAGCCTTGGTGAAATTATTTACCCCCGCGCCACATACGTCCCCTTTGGCACGTACATTTTCGGCCATTCATAATTGCTTTGTTGAATTGTAACCTTCTGGAAGGACTTAACACACATTGTTCCTTCCTGGGTTCCCTAAGGACGTATAGAACAGCGTCCTTAGAGGGTCCCCTTTTTTTCTCGGCTTCAACCTTCTCCGTGGCCTGAGGGACGAGGTTACTCTTATTCATCTCCTTGACTTGCTTGGTGCCGCCTTGGGCTTTTTCTCCACATCTGCAATGGAGATGATATCTTTTAAGGCTGGATCAAAATCTTGGTCCTCGCAAATCATGCCGATAACGGGCCCATTATTGTGGGTGGGCAATGGGTTGTTCATCATTGGGAGCTTTTTCGTCCCTTAGCACCATTTTCTTTTGTTCTATGAGATTCTCAACGGCCCGTTTGAGGGTCCAGAAATCCTCAGTGTCGTGCCCTTCCACTCTGGAATGATATGCACAATTGGTTCCCGACCGGTACGACGCTGATGTTGGATTTTCCCTAGTCGGAGGTACAGGCAGCAGAAGTCCAATCTGGACTAACTTTGCGAAAAGGCTCGAGTATGGATCACCGATAGGAGTGAAGTTAGGTGTGCTTGGTGGTTCACGAGGGTATGCATTGTATGGATAGTTGTTTTGGGGAGGGCGTGGATTATATGGAGCTTTGTGAGGATGGCTATTTCTAGGAGGTGGAGCTCGGTTCTGGTTGTAGTGTTGTTGCGGCCTGGGATGCGTTTTAGCATTCATCACCGCATAGGGAAAGGGGGACATAGCATAAGCTGCGTCCTGGTGAGGATAGTAGTGTTGGGAAGTTTTGGGAAATGGGCCCGGATACTCCCGGGGTCGTCGAGAACTCCTAATATCTGAAGCCATCATGGCCCCCTTCTCTTTCTTTTTTCTGTTGGCCGCACTCCCAGATCCGCTTTGGATGGCCTGAGAGGTCGCTCTTATGGCAGATTGACTTAGGATACGACCAGTCTTTAGGCCATTCTCAACCATCTCTCCAATTTTGATTGCTTCTGCAAACTCCTTGCCCATAGCGGACATCATGTTTTGGAAGTAGTCAGCCTCTTGGGCTTGTAAAAAAACACTGACCATTTCAGTTTCGTCCATCAGAAGCTTGACCCTGGATGTCCGCTCGCGCCACTTAATGGCGTATTCCCTGAAACTTTCCGATGGCTTCTTCTTGAAATTAGACAGGGAATTTCTATCGGGAGCGATGTCTACATTGTACTGGAATAGTCGGACAAAATGTCGGGCGAGGTCATCCCATATATGCCAGTGGGATATATCTTGGTCCATGTACCATTCTGATGCGATCGCCGTCAAGCTTTCTCCGAAATATGCCATGAGAATTTCCTCTTTCCCACCTGCTCCCCGGAACTGGTTGCAGTACCTTTTTAGATGAGCTATGGGGTCCCCATGTCCGCCGTACTTCTTGAACTTGGGGGTTTTAAACCCGAAAGGCAACTGTACGTGCGGGAACATGAGCAAATCAGCGTAGGAGACACTTTTCTGCCCGCTCAGTCCTTGTATATTTTTTAGGTTTTGCTCAATACTCTTCATTTTTCGAGCCATTTCTTTATGCTCGGGCCTTTTCTTTTCTTGTCCCAAAATGACTTAGTACTGAGGTTGTTGGGGGTATGAGTTGGGAGTGACATGAGTGGTGTCCAGATGAAACGAAGGCGTTTGAAATGTAAACACCGGTGGCTCAAAGCTTGGCCCAGAGACAGTTGGCGGAGTCGTGGCTGATATCGGCGGTGCGGTGAAGATGTTGGAAGACACACCGGAAAATAGGGCCTGGGGGCGAACCTCAGAAGGCCTTCCGGCAAAGTGAGCCGACATAGTTGGGTATCCAAATGGTGTAGCTGGGTAACTTATAGGGACGTTGGAGGTCCCGCCTGTCCTGGGAATTATTTCTGGGAAACCCAGGATGGTACTAGGTGGTTCCCTACCATTGGACCATGCGTCCCACATTTCCAGCATGCGGCAACGCAGAATTCTGTTCTCCTCAACTGTGGCTGATTCAGATACTGGGATGACAGGATTCGGGTCATCTAGGGAAGAGTTGACGATGGGTAAGTGACTTTCAGATGTCATTTCTATGCTTCCTTTTGATCTGGTGAAATATGGATGCGAAGCCAGGTTACCGCAAAACCAACCACCTGAAAACACAACTTTTTAAGAGTGAACCACAAAATTGTTAGGTTGAAACATTTATCGTATAGGGAATCACACGTTTGGGTATGCAATTCACCTAGGCATTTAAACGCCTTCTACATGTTTCGTACTAGTTGTGTGTTTCATCCCGACTTTGTTTGAATTTTGAACTTTCTTTTGATTTTCGCCTTTTGTTTTTCTCTTTTATTGTTGTCACTCTTTTCTTTCTTTCCTTTTCTACTTTTTATTCCTCACACAATTTTCTTTTCTCTTTCCCGAATTATTTTCTTCCCTTTTTTAGGTTATGATCGAATCCTATGTGGATTGCCTACGTATCACGATGCCGCGTGAATCGGATCATCACGTATTTAAGGAATAAATACGAGGGAAACAAACATTTTTCCAAAATTTTCATTCATAAGATAAAACTTTCATTCATTACAAACAAACCTCAACACATTTTAGAAATTTCAAACTACATACTTTCTTTTAACTTAAAGAAGAAAACAAAGAAAAAACTACAATAGACTCAAACAGGACTACAACAGGGAAATGAAATACAGACTCGACAAGGACATCAATAATACATCAGTGCTTCCATTGCTCCAGGGGCCCGTGGGGCATCATTCGGCCTTTCCACAGGCCTGTATGCCATGTCTTGTTGAAGGCGGTACAGGTTGTCCATTATCTTGTGGACGAAAATCATTACCGCTGCAAAGAAAGTGGTCTGAGTCATATCTTCTCACTCTTGACACTTGGTGACAATATAATTGGCGATCTCTCTGACCCTTTGCCTGATGACACCTTTTTCCTGAAGTAGACACCCGATATGTTGAGATCTTGCTTCTAAAACCTGGGCATCTTTATGACTATGCTCTTGCCATTGTTGCAATTCTCCCTCCAATTGAGCCATCATGGTATAGCATTGTTCTCTTTTTGCTTTAAATCTTTTGACTTGTTTTTCCATTTCGTTTTCAAAAGCGGCCATCTTTTGTTTTAGACCCATGACTTCTTGGTCATGCTTTCTCTTCAATTTTTGCACAAAATCTGCTCTCTCCTACGCGTTCTTTGTCAATTTTGCCCGAACATAGGCCAGATCCTCTTCGGATTTGTCCAGTTCATCACCATAGTTACACAACTTTTGCCTGAGACTGGTGATAAGTCTTTCATCTGCTCTGCTTCTCTCAGGATTTTCAATAGCTATCTTCATTTTTTGGATCTGAGCCCGGAGGGCTTCATTTTCTTTGTTTAGCATGTTTCTTTCCCCTTCAGCCGCGGCGGCTTGTAGAGTGTTTTCAAATTTGAGCTCCCTGATCTGGTCCTCTAGGACATAGCTCAATGGCTTGCTGGCTTAGGTCCTCATCATGTGGAACCCCATATTGTCTTCCCAACTGTCGTAAGACCCGATGTGGGGCATACGGCTGAATGCTTCGTAGGCCCATCAGCAAAAGCTAGCACACCTCAGCTTACATGTTGATTACTTCGCCGACTCGGAGCCACCCGAATGTCCACTCGATTCGGTCGATAGTCAATGAACTTAAATGTAAGAGCCATGCCTCTGTGCCTTCGGGAAATTCGTGGCCTTCTACCCGAGTACTGTGTTCTTCTATACAATTCAAACTGGTCAAGCTGTAGTTCATGTAGCCTGGGCGGTGACAGAGGTGCTCAATCATCCAAATCTGTAGGAGCAGGTTTCACCCTTCAAAGAATTTCCCCCCAGACTGGAAAACTGTTAAGGCACGGTAAATCTCCGCTAAAACCAATGGTATAAGAGTGCCATTGGATTTTTTCATCACGAAATCCGCCATCCCCACAAGTCCAATATCTATGAGTCCGTCACTCCTTGGGCAAATTAGGGTACCCAGGAATGCTACCACGAAAGACAACCCCCGGCGGGCCTCCCATTTAGCCTGGTTCTTGTGGTGAGTCAGACCAGTGTTCTCAGCTTCGAAACCCCGAGGATCTCTGTAGCGATTGTACAGGAAATAGAAAGTGCAGAACCCCTCGGATAGGTGCGGGTCTTGGATTTCCTGCCTGATGCTTAGCAGATCTAAGAACTTGTGGGGAGTCACAGCTCTGGGAGCTACTGGATATCGACTCCTGAGATTTTCACTTAGGCCAGCATACCCCGCTATTTCCTCTAACGTGGGTGTCAACTCAAAGTCTGAAAAGTGGAACACGTTATGAGCGGGGTCCCAAAATGATACTAGAGCCTCGATGATGTCCAACCTTCGCTTAATTTTTAGAAGACTAGTGAGCCCGCCCAAGGCTTTTACCGCGGATTTTTTGCTAACTTCCCCCATGTCCCTCCACCACATATGGAGTCCCACGAGAATTTCCTCAACAGCTCTAAAAGGGATACTTTCGACAGTTCTCATCCTGCACATTTATTAAGTGATTTGGTTTAAGAAACAAAGCCATAATTTATTTTTTGACCAAAGGTAAAGAAAAGTGCTATTTTTGCAAAACTTTTGTAATTAAGAAAAATGGACCATCCTTGCGAATACGGCCCTTCAATACTTCGGGTAGGAAGTTTTAGGGTTGTGCTCGCTAATTGGGTCAAAATTTTGGAAAAGACCACAGGTGGCTATTTTTGCAAAACTTTTGTAATTAAGAAAAATGGACCATCCTTGCGAATACGGCCCTTCAATACTTCGGGTAGGAAGTTTTAGGGTTGTGCTCGCTAATTGGGTCAAAATTTTGGAAAAGACCACAGGTGGCTATTTTTGCAAAAACAGCCTTCGGGGGCCCCATTGGGACAATTGGCTATTTAGGCAAGAACGGCATCACCTAATTTTTTACGACCATATCTTTCTATTTTTATTTTGAAAAATAAAGTTGGACCCGATGAGGGTTGCCTACATATCCCAATCGGTGAGAATCAAACAGTGCGTAGTTCGGGAAATCTCGACAAAATTTTGAAAGATATGCACCGACTCATTTTGTTTTGAAATACTATTCTCGAAAATTTTGACATGGTTTCGGGATGATCTTGAACATCATTTTTTTCTTTCAAAAATCGGATAAATCTCCTACTCTATTTCTCTCTTGGTTTTTCTGTCATTTTCTTTCTTAGCCGGTCAACAAACAAATCGAAACAAAATATTGTACACATAGCAAGTAGGATGCATCAGGGTGGTCTTTCATTTCGGGTTCACCTGTCCTAGACGGACCCAACCCCTGTGTTGAGCCCCCTAAGTCAAATGCGCGTGATGAAGATAAACATTCCTACTAGGGATCCGGCATGAGGCTATGTTATACTAGGTTTATATCCTGGGGGTTTTTTTTCTAGACGAGGCTTACTCGAGCGGACAGCTCGAGCCGAGGTCGGGGCAGCGTACCGAGAATACAGAAGCTTCACCGACTTTGCAACTTATCCGTACCTCGTTCTAAAATTTGGATAACTCTAACAAAAAAGAAGTCACACGAAGTGCACACTTCCCAGATGATTTAGAAGACTCAGAGAAAAGAAGGGTTTCGGCACAGTTTATATGCAGTTCAGAAAATATCAAAGCGGTAAATGCGGCAATTAGCACATTAGGTTTAAACACGTAAAATCAGACAACGAATAGCCAAAATATAACAGTTATTCTAAGCTCGAATTCTTGAACCCTGAACTAGAGATTCTGGGTTCGATCCCCAGCAGAGTCGCCAGAGCAGTCACACATCCTTTTTCAACGGTAAGGGTAATAAGGGAGTTTTTCCACTTTAAGTGACATTATTCTAATTTGGGATTTTTATTAGTTTCAGAGTCGCCACCCGGATTTTGACGATGCTCCCGGACACCGTTTTGTTTTGAAAATCCCAAACCGATGAATTTTGACTCTGTTTTGATTTGTCTGCGATCAGAAATTCGAGTAAGGAATTCTGTTAACCCGGGAGAAGGTGTTAAGTATTCCCGAGTTCCGTGGTTCTATCACAGTCGCTTAACTATTATTATTTGGCCTAAAATTTCTGATTGTTTACGTGTTTTAATCTATTGTGCATTTAGCCCTTTTTAACTTTCAACCGCTTTTAATATTTATGGACTTATCTTGAAACAAGTCACGATGGCGTGCACTTGTTTGTTTTTGGACACATTATAACTGCGCTACATGAAATTCACCCGCAATTATAATATGTGATTTTCATTATTGTTCTGAGTCAGAATCGGGGATAATGAGTTGCTGCACCCGAGTGTAGATTACATGGTCACGAATATCGTCATGACGGTTAAAAGGCCCAGTTGAGGCGATACTTCATTATTCTCTATGTTTTGGAATTTTTATCCGAGGAGATATTTTTCACTTACGGGATATGTATATAAGCCAATTCGGATATTTATGGATTTACCTTAGGACAAGTCACGATGGCGTGAACTTGTTGTTTTTGAACACATCGCAACCACGTCACATGAAATGCACCCATGATTGCTACGTGTGATATTATTAGTGTTCGAACTGAGAGTCGGGGGCACGAGTTGCCACACCCGAGTGTAGGTTATGGTTGTTTGAGATAATACTTGATTATTTACTAAATTTCAAACTAAAAGGTATTTTTCTACCTAGAGGATATGTAGAAGATCGCCTAAAATTAAATTCACTAGTCTAAAGGACAAGATACTTGGGCTATGGCCATATTTTAGCCCTAATTTATCATTTAACCCTTTGGCCAATCCTAATTATGGCTAGTTATGAAAGGAATATAGCTACATAATTCTATAAGGAAAACATGCCAACAAATGAAAGTTTTCCAAAGAAAATTCAGCAAATTACTGACTTGCAAGTTACATATTTAAAGAATAAAATGAGCACATTTAGCTACGGTATTGACTTAACAGTTTTTACCAATTTCAGGTGGCCTAAATACATGCCTTTTTCATGCGTATTGAGCCTTATTCGAGAGTGCTCATACATCTATTATTGAAAATTAAGAAAAATGTAAAGGATGTGAGATGAATCAAAAACGTTTTGAATCACAAATTCATGTTTCTATGTTTTTCGACAGTCATTTGAATCTGGAGCGATTGTTTTGCAGAATTTCAGTAAGAGTTAATAAAAGGATTTTAGACAGGCTATTTTAAATACAAATTCATACGAAATGCTGTTTAGATAGCAGTTTTATACCTATACCTTTGAAAACTCATCAGAGACGAACAACTTTGGTAAATCATAAAAGTAAAAAAAATTGGAGTCTTTGACAAATTCATTTTATACTAAAATTATACAAAGGCGTTTTAGATTCTAATCGTGTACCAACAGTCCCTATTGCCATAACTACTAAAATGAAAGTATATCCTTAAGGCTCCTGGGCTTTTAGACCCCTTCAGGTCCAACAGCCTGGGGGTTCAAGCTGATTCATGCCTTGTGTCACGACCCAGAATCCTAATTCAGGTCGTGATGACGCCTAACGACGGGGTTAGGCAAGTCAACATAAATTCCACCAAGTGCTTCTCTTAACTTGATTCAATTATTCACCCATTTACCGATTTTAACAAGTTAAGTCATGATATCAAAAGGTAATAACTCGGCGAGATACAATATCTATAAAGAAGCGCGAGCTAAACATACAAGCACATATATGTACAAACCCAAAATCCCAAAACCACCACTAGGTGTGTGCCAGGAACTACTGTCACGAGTGTCATGGGCATACTAGCGGAATATACAAGGATAATAATATATACAATCCCGCTGTCTGCATGAATAGACGGGAAACAAAAGTAAATGAAACTCCATGGTGCTACTGGGGATTGCCAAAGGAAGCAGCTCACCGTGAAGTCAAGTCCACTACGGTCACTATCTAGATCCGGTCTGATAACCAGCTGCACCAGCCTCAGAACCTGTACGGTTAAGTACATAAGTGCAGCATGAGTACATATTAAGTAAATATGTACCCAGTGAGTATCCCGTGTAATCTCGAAGAAGTAGAGACGAGAGGTCGACTTGATAGTCACTAAGGTCAACAGTATGATATAACAATGATAAAATAAAAGCAGTAGGAATGTAAGATAGTGAGTAGTAACTATGTACAAAACACAGAAATCCAAGAAGAATACTGGAACAATAACAATGGCCACTTTCTTTCCCCAAAATATCTCACACAAGTCAACATCCATGAAACAATGCCAAATAATCATGCGCACACAGGAATAAGACAACCGGCCGGAGTCATAAGGAAAAATAGCTATGCACTGCCGGGGATCGACCATCCCGTCCCAAAAGTGCATGTTTACCATAATCATGAGGAAAACAAATAGCTATGCACTGCCAGGGATCGACCGGCCCGTCCCAAAACTGCATGCTTACCATAGTCATATCTACGCACTGCCGAGGATCGATCGGCCCGTCCCAAAAGTGCGTCTTTCAATGTAACCATATCATAACATAGTATAACTTCGTCCATGCACTGGCGAGGATCAAACGGCCTATACCAAAAGTGCATTCTTAATTATGTCATCTCTGTGCACTGCCGGGGATCGACTGGCCCGTCCTAAAAGTGCACCTTTTAATCTGCCGTGGCGTACGGCCCGCTCCCATGAGAGTGGGGGAAATCACACATCGCTCGCGGAATGTAAATTGCGAAGTGGTCACATGCACACACAATATCTTATAAAACTTACTTTCCATAACAAATTCCTTTCAATTCAACAATTTCCATAAAGCCTCAGAGGAACAATACTATACATAACATGATCTCATAGTACATATGGCGTTACAATGAATCATATAAGGCATTACAAGGAAGCATATAAAGCATTACAAGGAAGCATATAAGGCATTACGAGGAAGCATATAAGGCATGATGTGGGCCTAATTACCCGGACATAACAATGATAGCCGCTACGTACGGACTCTCGTCACTTGGTGCGTACGTAGCCCCCAAACAATTTACACATAGCATATACATCACCTATGGGGACAATTCCCTCTTACAAGGTTAGAAAGGAGACTCACCTCGTGTCGAATCTACCCCTCGGACCACAATTGCGCCCGAAACTCCGAACTCTACACCCGAGGACTCGCAACTAGCCAAAAGGTGTACAATTAAATCAATGCATGCATAATGTGGGAAATTATCTTAGTTATTCAATAAAATCGGTATTCTTGAAAAATCCCAAAATTCCAACCCCTGTTCCACATGTTCAAATTCCAAAAATTCACGAACGGATCACTCACCCATAGCGTAAGGATCGTTAATGTGCGATTTCTACTTGAATTCATGGCCTAAAACGGAAAATCACGAAATCCACAAGAGCCTTAAAATTACTACCTAATTCCATGTTTTTTGATAATTTAGTAGGGAATTTAACTAGGAATTGATATTTGAAACTAGTGTTCGATAGGGAATTTAATTACCTCAAGTAATAGGTTAAAGGCTCTCTTGGAAGCTCCCAAATAACACAAGGAAGAAGATGGAAATGGAAGAAATGACTCAAATCCCGTGTTTAAATGAAATTTCACTGCCCGCCCTACAGGGGTTCCGCACCTGCGGCTCGAGTCTGCACCTGCGAGCTAGGGCTCGCACTTGAAGAATTGGGCAAGAGGGGCTGGGGTCGCACCTGCGGAGCTGGAGACCGCACCTGCGGTTTCGCTCCTGCGGAAAAGGAACCGCACCTGCGGAACCTTCTCACCTGCGAGGCTAGGATCGCAGGAGTGGTCCCGCACCTGCGATCACACCAGATTAGGTGCACCAGCTGCATCTTCAGCTGGTTTTTGGCCTCGTGTGGTGTCTGGGAGGCACCTGGGCAAACCCGAGCCCCCGTCCAAATATACCAACAAGTCCTAACTAATAATACGGACTCGCTCGAGCCTTCGGAACACCCAAAACAATGCTAAATCTAAAAATCATCCCTCAAAACCCCTAGGATCAAACTTTAGGATTTCTAAGTTCTTCATTTCTATAACAACGCGTCAGGCCGACCTACACTACTCGGAATGACCCCAAATTTTACAGACAAGTCATGAATGACATAACGAAACTATTTCCGGTCTCAGAATTTTATTTGGACCTCGGTAACATAAAATCACGTTCCAAACCAACTTTCAAATTCTATGAAACTCCTCAAAACTTCATTAACTCTCACTTTCCCATTTTTGATCCGAAACCCGTCAAATCAAGTTCGTTCCTTACCAAATTTCAAAGATAACTTAAATAACACATATTGAACCCACTCCGGGCTCCGGAATCATAATGCAGGCCCGGCAACACATGTTTCACATCGAGGCTCATTTTCATAAGCCATTGTTATTTTCACAAAATAATTTTCTTTAAAAATTAATTTCTCGGACTTGGGTCCTCAAAATTCGATTCCGGGCGCCCAAGTCACATATTTTCCTACGGACCTTCTGGGACCGCCAGATCACGGGTCCTAGTCCGTTTACCAAAAATGTTGACCAAAGTCAACTTTATTCAATTAATTATCATAAATTCAACTCTTTATCAAGTTTCCACATAAAGGCTTCCCGGCTAAGCGCCCGGGATGTGCACGCACATCGAGGTGAGATTAATGGAGGCTTTCGGGGCCTCAGAACACAGTCATAATTAAATTTACATAAGATGACCTTTTGGGTCATCACACCTTGACAGGCCATTATAGTAGCCTGGCCCATTTCTACATACCCAAATCAACTAAAACGACATACATATTATGGTCCAATCTGTTGTTTACAATCTAAATAAGTCCAAAATACAGTTTCTAACTCAATGTAAAAGAAAAATACATATTCCTAAAAAAAGGGGTAGGGGAAAAGAAAGATTACAACTACAGTTTCTAATTGTTTCTCCAGCTTGACTCCTCTACGATGATACACTTGGCTTCCGTTGTCAATCTCTAAACACCATAGCAAACAAGTATTTTATGCACCTTTTAGAACAAATCTGACCATTATAGGGGTCAGATTTAATCCTAATAGTGCTATACTACATAATACTTTAAAGAAGAAACATAACATTTTTGTGCACTCTTCCTGGAATGAATCTGACCATGAAGAAGGTCAGATCCAGTTCCAGTAGTGCCAACCACTCAACATATCAGTTCTTTTCACATAGAAAATGCTTAACCAAGATTTTAGCATACAAAGAAGGGACGTTCGTGCACATCTTAGCATCGGATTTGCACACAGGTTTAGGCAAAAGAAAACTCAAACAAAAACCAACAGATTTCATACATAGCTTTTCAGCAAACATTTAAACAAACAAACAGATAATTTCTAACAGTTGATTTAAACCCATAAAATTAGAAGAAAACAAAGCATGAAAACCAACTAAAACGAACATTTTTATCTTAAGATAACAACTTTATTTGGATGACATTGTTACATACCTCAACAAGGTGAATAATAACAGAAAAATCTGGACCAAATAAAGGTCCAGGGGTTGAAATTTGAGGCTCAGAAGAACAGCAAACCAACAACAGCAATCCGACAGTAAACAACCCAGAAAAATAACACTTGAAAACCCAGAAAACTCGAGTGAAGAAAAACCATAAAAAATGGGACCTAATACTTCAAAGGAGAAAAGGCCACAGCTCCAAGAAAACCAGATCCTAAGCTATTTGTGTACTCATTTTTGTATATTTATTTCTGTTTTTTTTTTGGTTTTTCCTATTTCTTCTCAAAATCTAGGGAGGGATTTCAGACCGGAAAATGAAAGCTATGAATGAAGGCTATTTTTTCAATGGTAAAATGCAGAGAATTCTCTTCAAAAGAATCTGTCCAAAAAAACCCCCTCTAAATCAGAGAATGAGGCCATACATTTATAGGGGAATTTTGGATAGGATATGCTTGGCATATTCCCTATCCAAATGGGTTGAAAATAGTACAAAGGCAGCTGTCACCCTTATCTTTTGGGACAGCTGCCCTCCTTCTAGAAGATTCCCAGCCCCTATAATTACCTTATTACCCCCTAAAATCTAATTTTCTAATTCTAGAAGGTTCTTGAGTTGTTACACCCAAGGTTCCTTCAACTAAAAGTTCTGAAATACCCCTTAAAGCCCCCTAGAATTACCCTTAAGTAACAGGTTTAAGTTTGATTGGGGTTAACTAGTAACTTGGGTTAGTTAATCCTAATTAGCTTACTTTAGTTAATTAAAACTAATAGTTATTCTTAACTAGGATTAGGACTTAATTAGTTAAGGGTTAGTTGATTAGGTTCTTAGAGTTGGTTTCGAATCATACTTATTAGTTACCTTGTGTCACGACCCAAAATCCTAACTTAGGTCGTGATGGCGCCCAACAGCGGGGTCAGGCAAGCCAACATTTAAACTACTACGGTTCTTTCTCATTTGCCTTAAACATATCAATATATATATATATATACTAAGTTACAAACCTTAGATTATTAACCGATTAGGGATAACTAACTAGTTTTAAACAAAACAGTCATAATGAGGTGTGAGTCCAAAATGTGCATATATGTACGGACATAATCTACACAAATACTATGTGTGTGCCAGGAACTAGTGTCACGAGTATCACAGGCATACTAACTGGATATACAAAAGGTAGAATATACAATCCCACTGTCTGAAACAAATAGAAGGGAACATAAGCAAAAGAAACTCCATGGTGCTGCTGAGGATCGTTAGGAGAAGCAGCTCACCGTGAAGTCAGGTCCGCTACAGTCAATATCTAGATCCGGTCTGATAACCAGATGCACCAACCTCAGAACCTGTACAGTTAAGTACAGAAGTGCGGCATGAGTACATAAATAAATATGTACCCAGTGAGTATCCCGTCTAATCTCGAAGAAGTAGTGACGAGAGGTCGACTTGACACTCACTAAGGTCCAACAGTATAATATATGACAGGATGTAACGAAATACAGTAGACACGTAAGACAGTGAGCAGCAAATACGTATCAAGTACATAAATCCAGGTAACAACTAAAAATAAACAACAATGTACACTTTCCTTTCCCCAAATACCTGTCAAGCCAATACTAATGAAAACAACACCAAATAGTCAAGTGCACACAAGGGTAAGACAATCGTCCGGAGTCGTAAGGTAGTATATATACACTATAAATCTCCCCTCGATTGGGAATCATACCTGCGACTCTAGTGCTGACTCGATTATACTGACTTATCATAAAGCTCCCCACGATCGCGAATCATACCTGCGACTCGTGTGATGACTCGATTATATACCATTACTATAAAGCTTCCCACGATCGTGAATCATACCTGTGACTCGTGTGCTGACTCGATTATATACCATTACTATAAAGCTTCCCACGATCGCGAATCATACCTGCGACTCCTGTGCTGACTCAATTATATGTACGTATATATGTGTACCAAAAATAGCAGTGAACTCAGTAGGGCTATGCTCATATCATGAATTAATCAACTGGGAATTTAAATTTGTAATGTTCCACACTTTCATATTATTTCAACAGTAATTTGAAACTCAAAATACGCCCAATATACAAATAAGGCACATAGAGTCATGCTTGTGAATCCTAAAACTACCCGACATAGCATAATAGTCGCCATGTACGGACTCTTGTCACTTTGTATGTAAGTAGGCCCCAAAACAATTATACACAGCAAATAAGACACCTATGGGGACAATTCCCTCTTACAAGGTTGGAAAGGAGACTCACCTCGTGTCGACTCTACCTCTCGGACCAAGAATGCGCCCGCAACTCCGAACTCTACACCTGAGGACTCGTAACTTTACCAGACGTCGCCAAATCCAACACTGTGAGTGAATATGTGCTTAAGGTGAGTATATCTTGCTAAGTTGCGCATTCTTGTATCAACTTTCGCCTCATTATATGCAAGAAGTTCCATTGTTCCAAGTGCATACGGTTGATAGAGTAGGGTCATAACCCTTGGAAGATGTTATATTGGATACAGTGTATAGTAGCAATCACCAATGCTCAACAAACTATTCCAAGAAACAAGGGAACCAAGTTTCAGAATCGAACAAACAAGCATACCCATAAATTTCCCTTCAAGCCTAGTAGGACTTGGACTAATGCTTGAAATAGCAGTAGTCATGGCTGCTATTTGTGGATACAATTACAACAACAAAGACTTATCAAGTGATAATAAAAGATATGTTTCCTTAAAGTGAAACATTGAATAGAAAATAGTATTAATTCTTTATGTTCATTCTTTACATATTGTCGCCAACTTATCCCATTTCTCAAGGTCTATTTAAGCATGCCACATATATTAATAATGAACGAGTCACAATTGTTTTAAGGCAAATCTGCCACGTTTTTAGGGGGTGGACATTATAAAATTTTATCCACTTATTAGTTAATTAGGTAATGTCCCGTTACCCGATAATTAACCAATTACCCACATAATTTAAAAATTGTCTTAATTTACTTAAAATACTACTCACTCTTAATACACTTTACGTATCCTACTATCGTGGTCATGGGGTACGTTGTATAGTACTAGTCCATAATACCGAGTATTTTAGCTCGGGCCGTATTTTATTCCAAAATGTCAAACCTCGACGAAACTCATTTTTTATTCGATTTGCTTACCCTCTCTCATTCACAAATTTACTTATCCGTTGTTTGAAATAGCGTGATACTTATAAATTCAAAATAAATCTCATTTAGGGAAATGGGGTCCGATAACGCAAAACACCGGTCGGGTCGTTACACCTTGGTTTACTGTTTCTTACACACTTAGTCATTTATGTCAAATTAGAACCCATGGTCTCACAGTACATCTTGATTAAAACAGAAAGAATAGGAGAAATTAGCAGGTAATCCTAACATTAGACTAGAGATTAACTTTTACCTAATCGATGACCAAAGCTTGAGATTAACAGGAGTAACTAACTCATTAGGATCAAAATTAACTAATAAAAATAGTAGGTTAGGAGAAACTAACTATTAAAGAATTCTAGATATCCTATATGCATATTAACCTCGAACTAATTAATCAAACGAACAAATAGCCAAACAAACACATGAGAAACCAGTTGATCATTCATGATATTCAAAGGAAAATCCAATCAAGAACAAATACATGACTGTCATGGACATATTTAAAGCTTAGACTAACCTTAAATCCTAGACTAAATTATTCGACTGCCTAAACATGGTTCAATTAATCCAAACACATACGATTGAACTAAATAAACATGATCAATTAACCAAAACGGATCCAAAAAAAAGGGTTTTACCTTTTTCCCTTAGATCGGGTTTTATCCCAAATGAGTTTTACCGACGAGGTTTTTAACGAGGCAACATCCATATGCTACCTAAGGAAAACTCAACAAGTATTCAAGGCTTATTTTCAATAAACCTCGAATACTAGGGGGGACATCACCCTAGGAGGTTTCTTTTTCAAAGAAATCAAGTTATGCCAAAGAGGACCTTGATAGGAGAATGTTGTATTGGGCCAAACGGTCAAATGAACTGTGTCCGCGTAGAATAGTCGAGCCCCTGATGGCAAGAACATGTACGCTTGTATCAAGTAATTGAAGAAGCATCTTTAAAATGCTTTGTGTATCAAAGAAGTTTACTATTTTCACATGAAACGGCTCAAGGGCCAAAATTTCTCGAACACTCGGGGACTGTCAACAACAGTCAGCTTATCGAGTCATCAAAACTCGAACTCGCAAGACCTCAATGAGGAAACATCATATTTATAAGACCTCAATAAGGCAACATCGAATCTGTAAGACCTCAACGAGGCATACTCAAATTTGTAAGACCTTAAAAGGGCATAACCCCGATATTAAGACCAAGGCTATATATTCGAACTTGTAAGACCCCTAAAAAAACATACCCTCGATATAGAGGTCGAGGTCATCTCACCGTGGGACTATAGGCTATGGACGAACATAAAGACTACAATTATATTAAAAGGCTTTAGACAAAATAACGCAGATTGGAGACGTCCGACTTCCGCCATAAAATCTAAATGCCTTCGAACACATAAAAAAAATGGTTAATCGAGCTACCCTCGGCATAAGAAAAAGAGATTCGATAATTTCAGCTTCGGATGAAGAAAAGGCTTCGAAAAAATTAGTCTTCAATGAAAAGGGTTCAAAAAATCAGCCTTCGAGAGAACCGCACAAGGTACTCAATTATCGTCACATATTGACTTATAATTGAGGTTCTTCTTTGAGCCGTCGAAGAGTCGAACGAACACAAAACGTGCCAAGGCATGACCAAAACTTTAAAAGTCTTTAGCCAGAATGGGGGAAAACTATAGCCATATTAGTGGTCGAATCGACCCAATCTAAAAGAACCTAAAGGTCGATATGTAAGAGCCTAAGGGCCGATCTAAAGATCATAAGGGACAAATTGAAAATATCCTAAGGGCCAATGTTTCAAAACCTAAGGGTCGATAGTCCCGAGTCGAAACATAACCCGAGGATCAAACCCTAAACGGTCAACTATTATTAATTGTTCATTAAGCATAAAAACCTAAGGGATTTTATTTTAAACCCAACACATCGGACTGATTATCGACAAGCATCAAAATTCAAGACAAAAACAAAGACACAAGTAAGTTGAAAATTAATACAAAGATAAAACCCAAGGGGTTTTTATATAATGGTGGCACAAAGATTCATTTACAACACCCCCACAGGGAGCCTTTTACAAAAATCAAGAAAGAAAGACCTAATCTATCTTCGGGGACTTAGTTATTTCCCCCTCGGGGACTATGTCTTCATCAGCTCCCTCAGAACTAGCTCCCTCACCGGCCTCTTCCTCATTGTCTTCAGCATCGGCTTCATCATCAGAAGAAATGAGGAACGTGACGTCAATCTCATCCGCCTTGGCATGCTCTATCTCCTCCAAGAGATCGAAGCCCTTAGCATGAATCTCCTCGAGGGTTTCCTTCCGGGATCTGCATCGGTCATACTCATTGCTTCTTCTCTCTCGATTGGAGGTCCCTCTCAGCTCCATCTGAGCATCAGTAGCATCTTTCAGATAGATGGCCACCTTCTTATCAACCTTTATTTGGACCTCTTTGGTTTCGGCTTGAGCCTCCACAACTTTGGCCTTCACCTTCGAGAGATCGGCTTCAAGCATATCTATCCTGGTCGCCTGAACTGAGTTACTCTATCGAGCATTACGAAGTTGAATCTCAAGGACAGAGACTTTAGCCAAAGCATTTTTCTGGCCGCATTAAGGACATCCATATGTGCCTTCAATTCGTTGCACTCAGAATTAACCTGGTTGACTTCGCCCCGAAGGCGTTCCATCATCTTGATCTTTCGCTGCAACTGAGACATCGAAGTATTAGCCTCCGAAGATGTGAGAGGGAGTCCATATTCGTTCAGAACTAAGGTTAGTTGCTTCTCTAGCTTGTCTTCATATTCACAAGCTCGGGCCAATTCTGACTGAAGGTGTACCAACTCCTTTTCCTTCTTATTACAAAGAAGCCTGAAGGATTTCTCCCCGTTCGAGGACCTACGCAACTTGGCCTCACAGTCTTGAGTTTGTCAAAGACCTACGAAAAAAAAGGCCCAATTAGAAAAGAGAAGAAAGTATGAAGTTAGAAAGGTTATAATGCCGTCAAAAACTCACCACATAATAGAGTTGCTGAGCCTCCTTAAAGGTCGAATTTGCATCTACTGGATCGTCCTCCTCGGCCCCGGTAAAGCAACCCTGGGAGGGGTCATTTTCGCTTGGGACTTCGCCTAACTTGGGTGACCTTTGGATCCAAGCGTTCTCATGGTATCTTCGGAGGAAGATGAGAATAATGGCGAAGGAATTGCAGTCTTGGCTTCGAAAAAACCACCCGAGGCGCTTTGATTGGGAAAAGGTGCATCGGATCCCATTCCCTGCAAGGTATTTTCCGACATTTGAGAAACGGCTGCAAAATCAGGTAATAAAGGGCCTTTGCCCCTCCTTTCTTTTGGAACCTCTCCCTCGATCCTAGGGGCCTCGATTGCAGCGGCCTTAACAGCCTCGAGAGGCTTCCTGGTTCGAGCCATCAACGTCGAACCATCTTCTTCGACAGCATTACCATCCACAGATCGACCAACGAATATAAGATCTTCATTGATGGCTGCATCTTTCTTATGCCTTCGGGCAGGTCCTGCTTTGTTATGAATACCCTCACCCCTCGAGGATCCTTTCCTTTTGTTATCCTTCTCTGGCTTTAAAGACAAAGTTTCTTCTTCTTCCCCAAGAGGGGACGGTCTCATCTCAGAGAACTCACAGATGCCTGCAGCAGAGAAATTAATGTACATAAAGAAAAGTATTCCTTAAGAGGGGAACTACATAGCACATACCGTGGTGTTTTGCCTCCCATTTACCCTTCGGCAAATCTCGCCAATTGCGTTTGTCATAGGTTAAAGAAGCTGCCAATTTGCAAACCTAGTCCGCGAGATCGAGGACAACATCTAGCATCCACGGGACCGTTGTGGGAGAGGAAAAGAAGCGTTCGTATATAGTTTGGAAAAAGTGAGAACAAAAGTAATAAAGTACAACATATTACTTACGTTTGAAATTCAATTCCTCGGAAATGGTAGGAACTCCGCAGGAATGATGTCGACGGTCCTCACTCGATTAAACTAACTCATCCATCCTTGATCCATGTCCTCGTCGTCGCTGGCAAAAAAGGGCTTGGTGGATCGGCATCATAGTTCAATTAGACCTCGGAAATGCAGAGGACAATACAACCTAATAAGGTGACTAAGAGTGAACTCAACCTCGGCCTTTTCAGCAAAAAATCTCATCATTAGCACAATCCTCCAGAAAGACGGATGGATATGAGCCAAAGTAACTCGATACCTTTGGCTTAACTCGAGCACGAGTTGGTCGAGGTGACCCAACGTAAAGTACGTATACATGTTCAGAAACCCCTCTACATGGGTCGTAATATCCTCTTCCCGAGAAGGTATCTGTAGTACTACTTTTTCTCCTCATCCACAGTCTCTCCTCACAGCTTCAAGGTGTCTCTCCTCGATGGAACGAATGTATCTCGATGCGTGTTCTCGACGGCCAGGGACATTGGGGGTCTCTCTAGCATGAAATCTTTCTTCAAAGTGAAGCAGTTCGGGATTAGTTCGCTAAGTGTGGGCGGTGTACCACCGGCCGGGGGGTAAGCATAGGTCGAGCTTCCCTCTTTTTGATGAACGGATTTGGATATGGTAGCCATGATTTCTTTAAAACAAGAAAGGCGAGATGAAAACTCTGGCGAAAGTTTTAAACTAACACGGCGGAAGAACTGGTGGAGGAAAGAAAATCTATAGAGGAATATGGTTGCACAAAGCGGTAAAGTTCTTAATGAGAGGGAAAGCAAGTATATATAAGAGAAAAGCGGCGACTATTCGTTAATATTGATAGTTAACCAGCTCTGAAGAAGCAATTATGACTTTTGGGAAAATGACCCGGTGGGCCACTTCGGTCACTTCGCGGTCACGTCATAAGAATGACATCACCACACAACATTTTGAGGGGTCGAGAAGTCAAATTGTTTTCTTACCAATCCATTCTAAAAAAAAAGTTATGCAATTGAAATCAGAGAAGCCCGATTTCAAGGGTCTCTGTTACGCCGAGACCTAGCTCAGAGGACCTGAAATAAAGTTCAAGTTAGACCTTTGAATGAACACTTAAAGACGGAATATTGAAGGAATTAATGCAAAGCAAAGGTGAAACAAAAAAATTCTTTGTAATCCAAAAGGCGTATTTACATAGGTGCATCCACAAAGCTCTCACACAGAGCTCTTACAAAAAAGAAGAAGAAATAAAAGGAACGAAAAAGGGCCTAGTCTTCATCTTCACTGCTCTCCGAAACACTAGCAGATCCCTCGTCAGAACTCATCAGTGCTGCCGACTCTTCTTCTAAGGCCTTCGCTTCCTCGATCTTGGTAGAAAGATCGAATCCCTTGGCATGCATTTCTTAGAAAGCCTGCCTTCGAGCTTCTAACCGAGCATGGCCAAGGGCGCGAGTCAGCTTGAGCTTGGCCTCTTCGGATATCTTCCTGGTCCAAGCATTTGCAGCAGCAGCATTATCCTGGTATGAGGATATGAGTGCGTCGGCTTCAGAATTGGCTGTGGATAACGCGGCGGCCGATTCGGCATGAAGCGCTTTATATTTGTGGCTCTCCTCTTTCGCGCCCTAAATAAGATGTTGGGCCGAGGTCAGCTTCTTTCGAAGAGTGTCCTTCTAGATGACATGTCGTCCATGCTCTACTTCAGTTCGAGGATCTCAGCATATTTGTCCACAATCTCTCCCCGAAGTCGCCCCGCCTGGTCATCCTTCTTCTTGATCTGCAAAAACCAAGTCGAAGTGTTAAACTCTATGTTGTGAAAACGGAAAGCAAGCCCACGAAGGCTAAACTACCTGTTCGATGAAGTTGTCACTCTTGGAACGCTTTCTCTGAGCTTGCTCGAAGGTCACTCAATTCCTCTTCCCTTCGGGTACAGAGAGCTTTGAGCTCATTTATCTCCGACACGAGATTCTTAAGCTCCTCCTCACAATGAGCCATCTCAGCTCGTAACTTGGAGAAGGCCTGGCCATAGAGCATCACGACCTAAAATACAAAGGAAAGAAGTTAGAGAAATAAGAACCAAAACTCAAAGCACAAATGTTGTATCAAAATATTACCTGCTTTTGGAGTTTCTCAGCCTCCTCGAGAAAAAGTGGGGCATCGAGATCAGGCTCCTCCTCAACACTGGCAAAATAATCTTCAAATATATCATTCTCTCCTTAGGATTCCCCCACGTCGGGAGTTTCCCTGTTTTGGGCATCCCGTATTTGTCCTGGAGAAAACAACAGGCCTGAAGGAGGATCACCTATGTTAACAACCCCAATCGGGGCCTTTTCTCGCCTCCGAAGAGTCTCAGAGTTGGGTTCCCCGAATTCTCCGACCAAGTGTTCATCAGCACAAGATGTATTCTGGTCAATGATCGGCTCGGGGAATTCATTCAAACCCTCCTTAAGAGTTTCCTCAACTCGAGGTGGGACCGTATCGGCAACCCCTGGCTCAACAGTCTTCAGGTCGGCAACCTTTGAAGCATCGACGCTTCGTTTTCCCCTAAGTACCAGCGGGCAATTGTCATCATCTTCGTGTTTGGCACGAAGACTTTCAGCAAGTGCCGGAGTTAAGGTCATCGTATCGGCTCTAGGCTTTAAAGCCTTGACTCTCTTTGGTTTCAGAACTCCGTCGGTGTCTCCTTCTTTCTCTTCTTATCTTATGCAGGATTTTGGGTCTCCACTTCGCCAGGTGGAGGCGGCTTCATCAAAACGGCTTCTCCAAGGCCTGCATAAGCTCAAAAGATCAAGTATACCGCCAAGAAATCTTTTACTAAGGAGTTCAAATACTACAGTGATAGAAACCTACCATGATTTTTGGCCTCCCATCGAGTTTTGGTCAAGTCGCGCCAACGCGCTTAGCATATGGGGAGATGGAATCCAATTGTCGTACCCAGCTGGGGAGGTCTTCGATCGCACCAGGGTACCATTCAATGGCTGCATCATCAGAAAGGAATAAGCTCAGAACGGAAAAGAAAACATTCAATTAACGAAGCATATTCGATGAATCAACACTTACTACTCATATTCCACTCCTCGGGGAACGACATCTTCTTTGCAAGAATCAGGTCCGAGGTTCTGAATTGAATGAAGCGGCTCATCCACCCTCGGTCCTTGTCTTCATCGATGCAAGCAAAGAATGCCTTCGAGGATCAACACATCAGTTTAATTAGGACACCTCGATAAAAATGAGGGATATTCAGTCTAATTAGGTGGTCGAGGGTGAAAGGCATCCCTTGACCATGTTAAAAAAATATCTGATTAGATAGACGATTTGCCAAAAAGAAGGATAAATCTGGCCGAGCGTCACTCGATATTGTCGGCAAAAATCAAGGATCACTCCATCTATTGGTGGCGAAGAAGGGTCCACGGGACCTAAGGTGAATGGATATGTGTATACGCTGAGAAAGCCAGCTTTGTAGGTAGTTATATCTTCTTCAGATAAAGAGATCTCCACTTGCATCACCTCCCCCCAATAGCAATCAACCTTCACCTTTTCGATATCGGTTACCAGACTGATATATCAAGACATGGGCTCGCATTGGACCGCTACCGAAGAAGGTTTATCAACATTAAAATCAGATGATGTTTAACAATGCCCGGGGATGCACTCCTCAACACGAGGAGGTACTACTGCTTTGCTCTTAGATGAGCGTGAAGAATAAGGGGCTCTCTCTTTTTGAGGGAATGTCTTAGAAGTTTTGGCCATGACTATGGTGAAGTTTCAGAGTAAGAAGAAGAAACTGACGAAGAAATGAGCGAAGAAAAGGGGATGAAAGCAGAAAACTGTTAATGAGGATTTGAAGATGTTGTAAAGGGTAAAAGTATTAAAGGTGAAGGATTGAAATATTTATAGGCGTCCTCTAAGTATATTGGAGGATTTGAAAGGGCGGCCAATAGCGGTTTCTGGGTTTTTCGAGAACCGTGTTGACATGACCTCTGTGTAACCTTTCTGTCACATCAATTGCTGACCTCACATGGTTAACGTCACGGGGGGCGGGGGGGATATCATAGAGACAAGAATTCAAAATTGTTTCTTATCATTTAACTCTAACAAACGCGGAGACTATCTGTATACGGCCAAAATCGGGAAAGTTCGATTTTAAGGCCTCTATGGTATTCCAAGCCTGGTCTCGAGAGGCTTGAAGAAGAGTCCGAAGTTCGACCCCGAGGTGCATCCTTCAAGATAATATATCGAAGGTGCATCACAGCATACCTCGAGGCAGTATAAAAATCGATGACCATCATGGAAAGGCGGGAAATTCACAAGGACACATGGTTAGAACTGATAGGGTCTGCAAGACATAGTATAAGTCCGTACTAAGCTGTTATACAGTTGTACTAATAGTAATTCTTTGTCATAATTAGGCATGTACTGTGTTGGAATTCTCCCCTCTTATATAAAGGGGATTCGTATCATTTTGTAAGACATGAATATTCATTACAGTAGAACATTCTCTACTTTTCTCGCTTAACGTGCTCAATATTACTCTACAGTTTTATTGTCCTTCATTTATTGTTCTCCGTTTATTGTTCTTCATTTATTGTTCTTCATTTATTGTTCATTATTAACGGCCAAAGACTACCCTCGAGGTATCCGATATTATTGAGGTCGAGGTCCTCGGCTATGTGACTACACTGGTTTTCCTATCACTTCTTCCTTATTTCCACTTAATATTTTTCACCTATCCACTAGTATTAAAATAAATCACATATTTTTAGAATCACAAAATCAATCTTAATTGTTAATACCTTTGCATTTGGTTTTCTTGGAACCTATCTTTTTCCAGTTCCTATTGACTTTGTCACAAACCTCTTGAATTGTGGCCAATAGACTTATATCAATTTCTTTTTATTCATCATAACCAACATCTTTGAATACCTTGATTATCATCCCTTTGTCTCTCTTGGAGTCATCTTTCATCAACTCTATTTTCCTTATCTCATCTCATATGTTCTCAAATTTCTAACAAGTTCATCCAGAGTGATTGTACTCTGTTCCTTTGCTTCCTGAATTGAAATGACTTTTCTTTCCCATGAGGCAACAAGTATTCTGTGAACTTCTCTCACCAACTCCTCATACGCAAAAGTCTTTTCAAGTGATCTCAACTAATTTTTAATGAATGTGAACCTAGTGATCATATCTTGTATTGGTTCATAGTCTTTCACGGTGAATAGTTCATAGCTTCTTAAGAACATCTTAATGTTGGATTGGTTTTACTTGAGATATTTTTTCAAGGTGTCCTATATGTTCTTTGCATCATTGCATGCCGAAACTCGGTTATTCTCATCAAGCCAAGCCACAAATAATCATTTTGGCATTGGAAATTTTCTCCATGAGTTTGCAACCAATATCATTAAACTCACTTCATTCCATAGGAACTTCTCTTCCTCAGGCATCAAGCTTGATCGGAATGTTAGGTCCATCAAGAATAATATTTCATAACTCGTAATCTTGAACAGTTAAGAATTTCTCTATCATAGCTTTCCACTACCTATAGTACTTTCCGTTGAACAAAGATGGATGTGTGGTCGCATGACCCTCATTCATCCCTGGCGGTACACTCATCTTGAGAATCTCTCAAAAGTGTAAGCCTCATAATTGAGAGCCCACTTTAATAACGATTCTTAAAATTATGCACCACTTATAAACTAGAGTAGCGATGAATGATGCATCGACCAATTGAAATTCTACTAGAATTTTACGTTTTCCTCCTAACCTGGTTCTAAAACTAGTTCTTACAAGTCTTGTAACAAATAAATACAAAAAATAAAGAGGACATGAATTTTATGTGGAAAACCTCCTTGCTCAAGGGAGTAAAAATTATGACCCAACTCTATGATTTTTCTCAAAAACATCACTAATAACATCGAGCAGAATCAAGTTACAAAATGCTTTTAGAACCTAAAGGACTAAATCTAGTCACTCAACAACCTACAATAAAATTGATCGTAGTTACTCACTCCAAACTAGATTTTTAGTCTAGAACAAACGATTGTCGTTCAAGGGTTCTGACAAGTAGCTTCACAAAAGACGGGCCTGAAGGAGGATCACCTATGTTAACAACCCCAATCAGGGCCTTCTCTCGCCTCCGAAGAGTCTCAGAGTTGAGTTCCCTGAATTCTCCGACCAAGTGTTCATCGGCACAAGATGTATCCTGGTCGATGATCGGCTTGAGAAATTCATTCAAACCCTCCTTGAGAGTTTCCTCAACTCGAGGTGGGACCGTATCGGCAACCCCTGGCTTAACAGTCTTCAAGTCGGCAGCCTTTAAAGCATCCACGTTTCGTTTTCCCCTAAGTACCACTGGGCAATTGTCATCATCTTTGTGTTTGGCACGAAGACTTTCAGTAAGTGCCGTAGTTAAGGTCGTCGTATCGGCCCTAGGCTTTAGAGCCTTGACTCTCTTTGGTTTCGGAACTCCGCCAGTGTCTCCTTCTTTCTCTTCTTATCTTTGGCAGGTTTTTGGGTCTCCACTTCGCCAGGTGGAGGCGACTTCATCAAAACGGCTTCTCCAAGGCCTGCATAAGCTCAAAAGATCAAGTATACCGCCAAGAAATCTTTTACTAAAGAGTTCAAATACTACAGTGATAGAAACTTACCATGATTTTTGGCCTCCCATCGGGTTTTGGCCAAGTCGCGCCAAACGCGCTTAGCATATGGGGAGATGGAATCCAATTGTCATACCCAGCTGGGGTGGACTTCGTCCGCACCAGGGTACCATTCAACGGCTGCATCATCATAAAGGAAAAAAAACATTCAATTAACGAAGCATATTCGATGAATCGACACTTACTACTCATATTCCACTCCTCGGGGAACGACATCTTCTTCGCAGGAATCAGGTCCGAGGTTCTAAATTGAATGAAGCGGCTCATCCACCCTCGTTCCTTGTCTTCATCGATGCTAGCAAAGAATTCCTTCGAGGATCGACGCAGCAGTTTAATTAGGACACCTCAATAAAAACGAGGGATATTCCATCTAATTAGGTGGTCGAGGGTGAAAGGCATCCCTCGACCATGTTCGAAAAATATCTAATTAGATAGACGATTCGCTAGAAAGAAGGATAAATCTGGCCGAGCGTCACTCTATATTGTCGGCAAAAATCGAGGATCACTCCATCTATTGGTGGCGAAGAAGGGTCCACGGAACCTAAGGTGAAGGGATATGTGTATACGCTGAGAAAGCCAGCTTTGTAGGTAGTTATATCTTCTTCAGATGAAGAGATCTCCACTTGCATCGCCTCTCCCCAATATAAATCAACCTTCACCTTTTCGATATCGGTTACCAGAATGATATATCGAGACATGGGCTCGCATTGGACCGCTACCGAAGAAGGTTTATCAACATTAAAATCAGATGATGTTTAACAATGCCCGGGGATGCACTCCTCAACACGAGGAGGTACTACTGCTTTTCACTTAGATGAGCGTGAAGAAGAAGGGGCTCTCTCTTTTTTAGGGACTGTCTTAGAAGTTTTGGCCATGACTATGGTGAAGTTTCAGAGTAAGAAGAAGAAACTGAGGAAGAAATGAGCGCAGAAAAGGGGATGAAAGCAGAAAACTATTAATGAGGATTTGAAGATGTTGTAAAGGGTAAAAGTATTAAAGGTGAAGGATTGAAATATTTATAGGGGTCCTCTAAGCGTATTGGAGGATTTGAAAGGGCGGCCAATAGCGGTTTGTGGGCTTTTTGAGAATCATGTTGACATGACCTCTGTGTAACCTTTATGTCACATCAATTGCTGACCTCACGTGGTTGACGTCACGGGGGGGGGGGGGGGGGGGGG
>ML265925.1:175071-233105 GCA_005239495.1 Nicotiana undulata | reverse complement strand
AAGGAGGATCCCGTCCCCGGGCAACCAGTTCCCCGGGGGGGTGTTATTGTGGGGGGCGGCCCGCGGGGGGGGGGGGGGGGGGGGGGGAGGGGGGGAGATATCATAGAGACAAGAATTCAAAATTATTTCTTATCATTTAACTCTAACAAACGCGGGGACTATCTGTATACGGCCAAAATTGGGAAAGTCTGATTTAAAGGCCTCTATGGTATTCCAAGCCTGGTCTCGAGAGGCTCGAAGCAGAGTCCGAAGTTCGACCCCGAGGTGCATCCTTTAAGATATTATATCGAAGGCGCATCACAACATACCTCGAGGCAGTATAAAAATAGATGACCGTCATGAAAAGGCGGGAAATTCCCAAGGACACATGGTTAGAACTGATAGGGTCTGCAAGAAATAGTATAACTGCGTACTAAGCCGTTATACAGTTGTACTAATTGTATTTCTTTGTCATAATTAGGCATGTACTGTGTTGGGATTCTCCCCTCCTATATAAAGGGGATTCCTATCATTTTGTAAGACATGAATATTCATTGCAGTAGAACATTCTCTGCTTTTCTCGCTTAACGTGCTCAATATTACTCTACAGTTTTATTGTCCTTCATTTATTGTTCTCCGTTTATTGTTCTTCATTTATTGTTCTTCATTTATTGTTCATTATTAACGGCCAAAGACTACCCTCGAGGTATCCGATATTATTGAGGTCGAGGTCCTCGGCTATGTGACTACACTGGTTTTCCTATCACTTCTTCCTTATTTCCACTTAATATTTTTCACCTATCCACTAGTATTAAAATAAATCACATATTTTTAGAATCACAAAATCAATCTTAATTGTTAATACCTTTGCATTTGGTTTGCTTGGAACCTATCTTTTTCTAGTTCCTATTGACTTTCTCACAAACCTCTTGAATTGTTTGGCCAATAGACTTATATCAATTTCTTTTTATTCATCATAACCAACATCTTTGAATACCTTGATTATCAGCCCTTTGTCTCTCTTGGAGTCATCTTTCATCAACTCTATTTTCCTTATCTCATCTCATATGTTCTCAAATTTCTAACAAGTTCATCCAGGGTGATTGTACTCTGTTCCTTTGCTTCCTGAATTGAAATGACTTTGCTTTCCCATGAGGCAACAAGTATTCTATGAACTTCTCTCACGAACTCCTCATACGCAAAAGTCTTTTCAAGTGATCTCAACTAATTTTTAATGAATGTGAACCTAGTGATCATATCTTGTATTGGTTCATAGTCTTTCACGGTGAATAGTTCATAGCTTCTTAAGAACATCTTACTGTTGGATTGGTTTTACTTGAGATGTTTTTTCAAGATGTCGTATATCTCCTTTGCATCAGTGCATGGCGAAACTCGGTTATTCTCATCAAGCCAAGCCACAAATAATCATTTTGGCATTGGAAATTTTCTCCATGAGTTTGCAACCAATATCATTAAACTCACTTCATTCCATAGGAACTTCTCTTCCTCAGGCATCAAGCTTGATCGGAATGTTAGGTCCATCAAGAATAATATTTCATAACTCGTAATCTTGAACAGTTAAGAATTTCTCTATCATAGCTTTCCACTACCTATAGTACTTTCCGTTGAACAAAGATGGATGTGTGGTCGCATGACCCTCATTCATCCCTGGCGGTACACTCATCTTGAGAATCTCTCAAAAGTGTAAGCCTCATAATTGAGAGCCCACTTTAATAACGATTCTTAAAATTATGCACCACTTATAAACTAGAGTAGCGATGAATGATGCATCGACCAATTGAAATTCTACTAGAATTTTACGTTTTCCTCCTAACCTGGTTCTCAAACTAGTTCTTACAAGTCTTGTAACTAATAAATACAAAAAATAAAGAGGACATGAATTTTATGTGGAAAACCTCCTTGCTCAAGAGAGTAAAAATTATGACCCAACTCTAAGATTTTTCTCAAAAACATCACTAATAACATCGAGCAGAATCAAGTTACAAAACGCTTTTAGAACCTAAAGGACTAAATCTAGTCACTCAACAACCTACAATAAAATTGATCGTAGTTACTCACTCCAAACTAGATTTTTAGTCTAGAACAAACGATTGTCATTCAAGGGTTCTGACAAGTAGCTTCGGATACACGCAAAATAGGATTATAACTCAAAGTACCTAATACATGATAAAGGCAAAATAAACTAAAATCGAATCAATCTCATGAATTTGGTTCTTCAAATTATCTTGCTCTTGGTTCTTGCAAAGTTGCAGCTCACAAGAAGCTCTCAGATTTGTGAGTAGGTGAGAAACATGAGCAAAAATGAACTTGTACTTTATTGGTAGACAACTAGGAATAGAAGAGTGTTCACTAAGTTGCACCAAATCTCTTTACCCTAGCAAATAAAGGAAGTAAAAAGATTTTCCTTCAATATTCTGAAGTAAAATTCACTTCCATAACTACTTGCTTGAATCTTGGCCTAATCTCAACTCATGCAAATCTGCCAAGATACCCTGACGTTATCACATGGCTGCTAGATCACATATATAGTATAAATATATCCTTGTCAGGGGCGAAAGTGAATCCCATTGTCGCTAAAACTCTGAGTTGTACAAGAACCACGAGTTGACCCAAGGTTTGAGACTTAGCAGGTAACAAATTTGTTGATCATCAAAACACGAATTCCAACGGGGGATTATCTAGAGACCACACATACTTATGTGGGAAAATAAGTTGAACCATATCAATGGCACGTCATTGGATACCTAAACCAGATTGTAGTACATATTTGAGGTTGCTAGCATACCTTAATGTATATACATATGGTGCTATAGTGGGTTTATTCCAAATCGAATCAGTGGTTGATCGAACGTTAAGATGTATGCGTACTACTATGTAACCATCTAGAGGGAAAGCCTTCTTAAGTTTAGAATATGGTACTTGTTTTAATTGCTTTTTGAGCACTTGAGTGCCAAACTGAGAAAAATGATTAGGTCTAAGGGCAAGATTATGTTCTTGATTAAGCATTTTATGCTAGTTTTCTCATGTTCCCACTTCAAAGATAATTTTTTATTAAACATGCATGTTTTCTGTAAAAATACATGTCCGAAGTTTTAGAGAAGAACGACAATAATTAGTGAGTTTCGCGCTTACTACCTCTCTGCACAAGTTAGAGCCCCACTTCTACTCTTTGGCGGTTAGCCCCACACTAGGCTCGTTTGCGGCATTTTTGTAATTTCATTTATTTGGGCGCTTAACGGGCGCCAATTCATTTTGTATAATGAATTCTTTAGAAGCTCTTGGCATCCTTCTGTTTTATGTAGAGTTTATGAGCTGTTTGTGATAGATGTTACATGTGAGTACTTCTCATATAATGATGTCATCCATGGGCTATTTGTTACATACGTGTTTTATATTCTTTCGATATAACCTGCTGCATGATTGCATACAGGGCTGTCCGATATTCCATTTGCAAGTGTTTCATCATATAGAGTCACTCGAAACTTCATTATGTATTTTATGCTCCTTTATTATGTTGAAGGTAAAGGTTAGCTTGACAAGCGCGAGGCTTTACTCAGAAGCGGTGTAGTGTATTACTACCGGGTTCAATAGAACCCATAACTTTTCACGCGGTGTAAAAATTTATTAAAATTACAATGCTGAAATCCTTAAAAGTTGAAACCATAGGGATCGTTTGGTATGAGGTATTGTAACGACCTGACTGGTCGTTTTGAGCATATGCACTTCGCTCGATAGTTTGAGGGCACGAGTATCTACGCATGAAGTATTATGACTTTTGTGAATCCCCAGTTTTGGTTTTCAATTTATTCGGAATCGATTTGGAGGAATGAACTTCAAGATTGAAGCTTTATATAAGTCGGAAGAGTTGAGTTCATAAGTTTGACCCGAAGTTGACATTGAGGATATCGGATTTGGATAGTAGTTCCGGTAATTAGAAAGCTTCGTTGTGTCATTTGGGACTTGTGCGCAAAATTTGAGTTCATTCCGGATTGATTTGATACGTTTCGGCACGAGTTTTGGAAGTTGAAAGTTCAAAGTTCATTGATCTTGATTTTAATGTGTGATTCGGCGTTTGGAGGTTGTTATGTGTGATTTGAAGCCTCGAGTAGGCTCATTTTGTCATATGGAACTTGCCCATAAAATTTGACGGCATTTGGAGTTGATTTGATATGGTTCTATCGCTTGGTTGCGATTCTAGAAGTTCTTGAAGCTTATTACTCCCTCCTTTCCAATTTATATAAACTTGTTTGACTTGGCACGGAGTTTAAGTAAAAATGAAAACTTTTGGAATTTGTGGTCCTAAACAAGTCAAAAAGGGCCCAGAGTATTTGTGTTGTTATAAAAGCTTCTCATTAAGTGTAGAATTGTAAGTTTCAGCTAAATTGTTACAAAATTTCATAAAGGGGTCATTCTTTTTTGAACGGACCAAAAAAGAAATAGGTTCAAATAAACTGGAACTGATGGAGTATGATCTTCATGCGTTTTGGCGTCTGATTCGTGCTTTTAGAGGCTATTTTGATGTTTTGATCGCAACGAGAGAGTTCGTGTTGTGTTCTTGGACTGGTGTGGGTGTTTGGTTTGGAGTCTCGGGGGCTTGAGTGAGTTTCGGACTAGTTTCGAAATAATTTTCATAATATTTTAGTGTTGGTACTGGTGTCATCGCATTTTCGAAGTTTTTGTCGCAAATGTGAAAATCGCAATTGCGAAGTGGACATCGCACTTGTGAAATTGGGCTGCTGAGGAAGATTCGCAATTGCGAAGAAACCCCTCGCTTTTGCGAAGTGTGGCTGCTCGCTTTTGCGAGGATCCTTGCCGCTTTTGCGAGATAATTGTCTTCACATTTGCAAAGAATTGAGTCGCAAATGCGACCTCAGCAGGAAGTCTTCTACTTTGCTTTTGCGACAAATTGTTCATTATTGCGGGGTTCGCATTTGTGAACCACATGTCGCAAATGCGACATCTGCAGCCTGCATATAGCTGGGTAATTCTGAAACTTAGCTTCATTTTTTTATATTTTGAACCCTAGCTTCGATGGGAGGCGATTTTGTGGAGTAATTTTCATACCAAACCATTGGGTAAGTATCTCTAATTAATTTTCAATTAGATTTCATGTTTATACATTAGGTTTTACATCAAATTCATGGGAATCTAGGGGGGGGGGGGGATTTGGAAATTTGTCTAAGTTTTGAAAAATAAAAATTTGGGATTTGAGAGTCGAATAGGACTCGAATTTGGAAACAAAACACGTATATGAACTTGTGGGGCTATGGGTAGTCATGACCTGCCCTTGGACCTGGGTTTTGAACGGACAGGCCTAGGGGTTGACTCTTTTATTTTTTACCGTTTTAGAAATTGTATAAAGATCATTGCTTTATTAATTGAAAATATTTTTCCTTGTATTGTGTGATGTATTTAAGTCGTATTTGGCTAGATTGAGCCGAGCGGAGGTGAATTTGTAAAGGAAATGGCTAAATTGAGTATTGAGTTAGCCGAATTGAGCTAAGTGTCTTGAATAATTTTGTTGAGGTAATTTTTCCTAATATTTCGCATTGTTTGCTACATGCGTGGGATATACATATATGGGATGACGAGCATATATGCATGTGTCAGGGTTAATCATGCTCGGGGGTAGATTATGCTATGAATTGTGCCTTGTAGAATGACGTGACCTTCTTGCTTCATGTCTTACTCGACTGATAGATGATAAGAATATAGAATTAAATAGACAAAATTACAGAATAACACACTCCATAAGTTAACCTTACACTATTTTAGCCCAGTTGTAGGTTTACAAATATGTAGCCAAATATCAATAAGATCTTTTCTTTTCTCATTCCCTCTAACTAAAACAACCTCATCTATTTTCGCTACCTACCTACCCCTACTGTAGATGTCTCCACATTTTTCACCCATAATTAATTAATACAAAAAGAATTATATGCAAATAAAAATTAAAACGAATCAGTTCCCCATTTTTAGTGTAACCATTGATAGAGATGCTCAGTCAACACTCACTCGTGCCTTCTCCATAACCAATACTTCTCCAAATTATTATTTTTTTTCGTTTTATGATTTTGTATATCTTCAGGTGTAAAATATACATGAGTTTTTATTCTATTTTGTTCTCAAGTTTATACATACCTATTACAACAACAAAACGCAAAAACAGATGCGAGAAACCTAAAATCCTATCTCCTTTAATGCTAATCTTGTAAAATTTCGAATATGATTTTGTGAGAAATTTGGAGTGGGTATTGTTTGAACTTATTAGAAAGAGTCTAAGTAGGTTTTATACAAAGTTTGAAGTTATTTGTTGGAGATTTGGACTAGTTTTAAAACAGAATTGTAAGTGAAAATAGTACAAAAAGTTCGTCAGAGATGCTTATACACTTTTATACAAAGGGATACATTATGTATATAGTTGTATCAAAGTGTATAAAGATGTATAATCACAGTAGTGAAAATATTCGTGATACACTATATGTATATGTGTATAAGTGTTGATACCCAATTTTTTCTCAAAATATTTTTAAATTACATATATAGCTTCAAAGTCATGTATCAATGGCAATTGATATTTTTCTATAATATTCCTATACTTTTATTAAATTATTCAGCATTTTTATTTCCAATAAATAATTATAAAATTTGCATTACAAATGGTTTCAAAAGTATTTCTTGATTTTATTAATTGTCTATGGTCTTATTAAGGCCAAATTATTTCACAATTAGCCAAATTGGCACTTTTTAGTTATGATTGCAATCACTTTGCAATTATAGTCCAATCATATGATTTTATACTATTTTTATCCAGAAATTAATCATTTGTATTTCAAAATACTAAGTAATCATTTTTAACTATTTTTCATGCATGAAATTCATTTTGCACAATTATTAGCTATTTTATAAAAAACATTATCGAATCTAATTGGGTATTTAATAACTAGCCACTTTTATTTTCAATTGTAGACTAAATCAATCTGATCCCAACCCAATTAAATGGCCCAAATACCCCCAGGCCCAATGCCTCAGCCACCTGACCGAATCCTTGATTTAATCTTGGTCGTTGATCAAACTTGTTCAACGGCCCAGATTCACTATTACCTAAAATAAACCCTAAAGACTACCCTCCTCCCTTCCCCTCTTGTTTGCTCTCATTCCTTCCGCCGTTCACTCTCTCATCTCTCTCAAAACTCCCTATGCTAAAATCGATATGGTTCTCACCGGCCGTCGACTTGCCGGTCTTTATGGTGGTATCACCACCCTCCTAGCCCCATGGTTCTCCTTCCTACGCCGGGTATCACTACCTTGAGGCCCTCAGAGGAACCAGACGGCGGTCCACTCACCTCCCAGGTTTTTCTCATGTCATTTTTCGGCCGTTCTAGGCCGTCCAAGTAAGATCTTACTGTTTCCGGCTAGAACCAGTGGTTCTAAGCCGTTTCTCCTTCTTTTTGGGTTATCTCTATGAAACCCTAACTATTAGCCCGTGATTTTCTTAGATCTGGGCATATTATCAGTTACTTTGTTGTTTTCCTTTTTAAAAAATCTGATTTTCCTAAAGCGACTCTTCATCTTCAACTAGGGTTCCTAACCCCTTTTCAAAAACGCTTCTCCTTTTGATTTTGGTATTAATGTATGATTCTCACTATAATTAAAACGTTTGTTTAAGTTTTCTCCTCTATTTGAGTTATTCTGTTGAAACCCCTAATTTGTCTTATTTCTAATCCTAGGGTTCTGAGTTTGTTTTTGATTATATGTTCTATTATGTGTACTGTTTTCTCATGAATACTCCGTGATTTTGCCATGTTTGTCTATTAGGGTTTCTGACTATTCACTTCTTTTCCTATATCATGTTTACTCTGTTGATTCATATTGTGTTCTATATGAATCCCTAACTTTTATATGATTTTACCCTACTCGTCTTCTTATGGTTCTGATTTTTTGTCTATTATATGTTTATTACGCTTATTCTCATAAGGTTGTGCTAAATTAGTGCTATTGTTTCTATTTGTGAATCCCTGAATCTTTGTGATTGATCCTTCACTGATTTTGCATAATATTCTCTACTAATTCTAGAGCATTTCCTTAAATAAGACAGGTTGATTTCCTGTTTCTCCTTACTTGTATCATGCATATCCCGCTCATGTATGACATTTTCCTTTGATTGAAATTTATTTCCTGTAATTAGAACCTCACTCGAGGATTTCCTTACCGATTTCCAGAGTTTAAGTTATTTCTTGCCTTGTTTCTATGGTTGATTCTGTCGTCAAACTAATTCATATATATTTTCCTTAAACAGAATTATGAACTTGGCCTTACTTACATGTGATATAACTATACTATACTTAGGCTACTTTCTTTATGTATTATAATCAGCTTTACATGATTCCTTTCCTTATTTTTAACATGTCTACTACCGTTTGAGTACTTAATTAAAGGAAGTCCTTATACTAATTTGATTCTGATTGATATATACTTCTATAATTACTGTTGAACCATTATTTTTACCTTATTTTCTGCCTGTTTTAAAAACTATAAGTACCTTCGTCTTTCATTATCAAACACACGAACACACTGTTCCAAAACTCTCTCTCTTACAAAAAGGTCTCCTCTGCTCTCTCTTGTCTTTGGCTACTATACTTTTGGTTCTTCATTTTGTGTGTGCTCTCTTCTATACTAGTATGACCTAATTTCAGTTTAAGTTTCAAAAATAATATGTTTCTTTACTACTTCAATTCATCATATTTCTAGTATATTTTTTCTTGTGGTTCTGCTGTGAAGTTTGTACTTAACATGGTTGCATTGTTATTCCCTTTGCATGTTACGTATCCCCTCCCTTAGACTTAGCATATTTGTATCCCCTTTTAGGCTCTCCTTCAATTATGTTTCTCTGATTACTAGCCTAAGCTTTTATGTGTAAGTTTGAGATGCATGCTACCTTAATCCCTGAAGCCCTTAGCATTTCTTTGATTCTGAACGTATGTGTGACTCTGCGTACTATGTGTTTACCTTTATATGCTCTATACTTGTCCCCAATTCCTCATCACCCTGTTTGTGGTTGCTGAACTTGTCTCAGTTCTTTGTTCTATGTATGCTACTGAACTTGTTCTTGAGATTGGTTTGTTGTTTGTTCTGACTACCTTACTCTTTTCAAACTATTTCTCAATTGTTTTTCCAAACTCATTTCAAACCAGTCTTTCTTGTTTAAACTATTTTCCTACTCAAATCATTTTTAAACTATGTCAAGCACTCTCACTCTACTCTTAGACATCTAAGTTATGCCCCTCTAATGTGTGACGCTTTGGGATCCTTATGAGATCCCTCTAAACTCTGATACATTAGAGCTGGCTCTTCCACACTGCACTTACTCAACCATGGTTATGAAATCTGGGTGTGAGCACTGCACGGGATCCCTTGAGGTCCTTCGGGAACTCTAACACACTCGGATTATGTGAAAGGCTGTGAAATACCTCTTGGCATTGGAATTCTGGAAATTTGTGCCTATTGGTAGGCTCCCTATAATATAACTTCTTATTTTTTTTTCTTATCTATTTATGTAATTCATTCAATAATGGTTTGTAATAATTTATTGTAAACAAATATTGGGGATGGATAGTGAAAAAAGGGAAGGGTATCCATGCATGTTACATCAAAGGGTAGAAACCATGTTCTTAGGTTTACATTTCTTTGTGCGCAATAGAATTCCTGTTTAGGACTCATATGTGCAGAGCATATCATGCATTAGATGTCATGCCTCCCAGGTTTCATATACACTGTATTTCAGCATCTCATTTTAATATTACTGTTTTTATCATTTAATCTTGTCTCTAGGATAAATGACAACATTGACGCAAACTGTTATTTATGCATAATTTGAGACCATGTCTAATGTTGTAACCTGTTGAGCAGCTAGAAATCCTGCTTTTAGGAATTTTGCATATAAATCACTCGGCCTTATACATGCACATTAGGCATCATGCTTTAGGTTTTTTACATTGTTTCAGCATCTCATTTGGTATGCTCGCTATCACTTATAAATCCTGTCACTAGGATAAATGATAAAATTAAACTACTACTCATGCAAAATCATGTCTAATAAAGCTGTAACTTTTCTAGGCACTTAGAAATCCTGCTCTAGGAAACTCTGCAATCATGATGTGTATCTAAAACTTTGCCTAGGAATTTTGCATGCAAGTCACTCTGCATTCTGTGTGTGCATACTAGATATCATGACTTCATACGTACTCACTCAATCGCACTTAGTTAAACTGTCAATACATAAAAAGATGTAAAACAGTCTCACCCTGTCCCCTCAACAAACTGGTAATAATTTTGTATCATGTAACACCTAGAACAGTATGTTTAAGTAAAACAATTTATAGCGGTTTTTTCCTTAATAATTCTGGTAACTACTGTACACTGTCCCACGCCTAGGCAAGCCCTAGGTGACTGAAACTGCTAAAACTGGGAGATGCCTCTTTGTGTTAGTTGCTTAATGCTCAACAGACTTAAAATTAGTAGGCAAACTGGTTAGGTCACTTTTTCTGAATTATAAAATAGATCTGCATATCTCTTATGTTCTAAAACTCACCTAGACATCATGCCTTAGGATCATGTATAATAATATTACCCTTATTTGTGTTTGAGTCGTGTTGTTTACGTGCATTATCTGCGGAGGTAAACGTGAGCCTCTCATCTGCTCTTTCCTGTGTATTTGTTGGAGTCCTGTGTGTTATTGCTTGTCGCCTTAGTATTTTCTCCTTTAAACCTTAGGGGGTCTGTCTAGAACTGCATATAGGTAGAGGTCCTAAAATCCTCCAGGGCCATTAAGAAGGGACGGGTAATAGCACGCAATAGAGGTCGTTAATTAAAATTTGCTTAAATAATCGCTAAGGGGTGGGAAAGGGTAGATATGGATATGATGACCGGTGCGCTAATGCCACGTGTAGACCCTCTTCTGAGGAGTGATTACCAGGCATTGTACCGATGTGATCCTATAGGTTAAATAACCTAGGATTCCCCCTACAGGCGTATCTATCTTTCAAAACCTTATCTTTAGGCTTTAATCTTTTCAAGTGTACTTTCACATGTGTGCTTAGACTGTGAATTCTCTCAACACCCTTACTTGTTTAAACTTTAATTGACTATCTGCTACTTGCTTAAATTCACAAAGTGGTTTGGCTGGGAACTACAATTGTGGACTCTGAGGGGTGCCTAACACCTTCCCTTTGGAGTAATTTCAAGCCCTTACCCTATCTTTGGTTATCCAAATCTATGTTTGTAAATGACCCTTAGTAGGTCCCCTAACGCACCTTAATTTGTTAGGTGGCGACTCTCCGATTCCTTGCATACCCCTTTACCAAAAGGAAACAAGTTGTCCCAATAATGTCAAGAACCCTGACCGATCCGAAAGAAAGGAGTCAAAAAGGGGGGGCCCGACAGCATGGCGACTCTGCTGGGGATTTCTAGGCTTTTACCATTTCAAACTACTTTGTGAATTTGTACCTCTCCCCTTATGTGCAATTAATTATTTATTTCCTTCAAGTATTTAATTTTTCTCAAAATCAAACTAACATGTTTCCTTGTTTTCCTTTGTAATCGCTTTCAATTACAATTGTTGTATTTACTGTTTTCACAACGTGCAAATACATGACTACATGCCTTTACTGCTCATTTATTGCATAATCATGCTCGACATCATACTCCACTCGTGCCAATACAAATCTTATTGAAAAGCTTGATGAGTGGTTGCGCTATTCCTATTTTATATCACCCCTAAATTTTTAAAAGCTTATTTGCGGTAAAACTAGTCGATCAGCGGTGCAGTCGACGGTTCCGTGCCTTCCCCCTTGAGTTGTCCGCTCAATGCTACCAGTCTAAAACCCCATAAAAACTTTACTATGTACATGCACCATGGTCAAACCTAGGTGGGTTAATGTGTTGTCCACACAATGACCCTTTAAGATAGCCTTGTCCAAAGTCCGTCGGGTTTTTCATAATCCCAACGGGCATCATCACGTTCTGTGCATTTATTAGGAAAACTAAATGCTTATATGCTAATCATAATGTGTAAATAGTCTAATCTGGTGGGGGTAAGGGCCTAACTATGTTTATCTTGCAGAAATATGAGGTACGAAATCCCTGGATTCGGCATGGTCAACAATATTCACCCAAAGCTCCTAAACTGGTGGGAGGATCTTCACTCTAGCGATAAGAAACTTGTCAAGAAATACTTGGGTAACTTACCGTCTCTCCTAGACATACAACCTAACAACATGTTGATCGAGGTTGCCACCTTATTCTGGGATAGCGAAAGAGTCGTCTTTCGTTTTGGGGACATTGAAATGACACCGTTGCTAGAGAAAATAGGTGTACTAATGGGGTTAGTCTGGGAAACCCCTGGGTTATTGGTACCTGAAAACCGCACAGGAAAGGGTTTTTTGAAAATGATGGGTATGAAGAAGAATGTTGAGTTAGAATTTCTGAAGAAGTCGTACATCCCTTTTGAGTATTTTTATGAAAGGTACGGTCACAGCAAATCATACCGTACCTACCATGATGAATTTTCCATTACATCTTTGGGACATATCCACCGTAGGGTATTTGTCTTCATTATTTGCTTCCTGGGGTTAATCGTGTTTCCAACAAACAAGGAAAGGATTCACACTAGGTTAGCTATGGTAACCAAGACTTTGATGGAGGGGATTGACGGGCAAACTTTAAGCATTGTCCCAATGGTCACATCAGATATTTACTGAGCTTTAGAACGCTGTCAAAGAGGAGCTAAACACTTCGAGGGTTGCAACTTGTTACTTACAACTGTGGCTCTTAGAACATCTCCAAAATGGTCAGTACCAGCAGGAATTTCCATGAAGGGCGTGGAACGATCACATTGCCTTCCATCACCCTAAGCGGATGGCATACATTCCCGATAGGTTTTTTCAGCCCAAAACTGCCAAGGAATGGGTAGAGTTCTTCGATAATCCGACTGAGGAGCAGGTACAGTGGATGTTCGAGTGGTTTCCAACGGTTGAATTCATCGTCAGGTCTAGGGATGAACCACACTTGGTGCTAATTGGGATGAGAGGAATATATCCTTACGTTCCTCTCCGGGTTATGAGGCAAGCAGGCAGAAAGCAAATTGTACCAAGGGTTGACAATGAGCCATTTCTAAGCTGACTTTCAAGATGATAGTTTACCCTACAAGTACCAAGCCCAACATATGTGGCATTGCAAGATCATAATGGAAAAGAACACAATTGAACCAGACAGGTATCACGCAGGTTGCGCACCTTTCTACTCAGGGTGGTTAGAAGACGACTTGGATGGGTTAATCAAGCCAGGGATCGACCGAGGTCACAGAATCATAGATGAGAGTGTTGAGGCCCAGGTCAAGTACAATCGGTTGCGCAAGAGGATTCATGAGTGCGAAAATGAGCACCGTGAGATACATGAAACCAACAAGAGATTGATTGAAGAATGGAAAGACATGGACATCCGTTCCAACAAGAAGTTGGAATACTTGGAGCGAGGCATAGTCGAGCTGGAGGGAAAGATCATCAAGAGGGTTGAAGACTGTCAGAAAGCAGAGGGGAATGAATGTGAACATCTGGCCAAAGCGTACCTGCTTCTAAAACTGCGCGAGCTGGGAAACCTGTTTGATGGGATCAAGGATGCCGAATCTAGGGAAGGTCCATCTGGGACCAAGTAGGATAGGATTTCCTTTGTCGCTTTATCAATGTAATAAGGCCCATGGCCATTAGTGACTTTATTTCTCGCTTATTATCTTAGTGTCGTTTTGGATTCGTCTATTTTTACATTAATGAAATGAGGCATTTTGGCATCCAAGTTCTCCAAATCAATTTGTCGCTGGGCCTACCTCGGGCAAAACGAGGCTCCCAAATTAGGATGCGCTTTTATATTGCTGCACTATGTGTTTAAATACCGCAATAAATTTTCATAATCCTCACTGACTTGGCTACCTTTTGTTATTGTTTTTTTTTCTTCCCTTTTTATCATTCCCCTCTCCAAAGGTTGGTTCGTACACTGTGGCATCATCATCATACTACACAAGATCCAGGGGCCCTCCACCTTCTCCTCCTCCTAGTCCTCCCAAAGGCAAAGGAAAAATGGAAGATTTGAGCAATATCAGGAAAGAGAATACAGTTGAACTAACAGAGGATGATGACAGTCAGGGTATTCAGGTTCAGAATGAGGCTATGTCACAACTCGAGCAGAGGTTGTTGAAACTCCAAGGGGAGCTTGAGCAGGTCCGGAATTTGGCAAACTTATCCTTCACACTCAGTGTCCTAGATGTCAACCATCCCAACACCAAAAATCCCCTACCTCCTCAAAATACTCCAAACAAATAGAATCATCCCATAACCCATCATCATACCACTCCCCCAAAGAATCAAACTCTTCCACCACAATACAATGCTTGCCACACTCCAAGAAATACTCCACTACCCGTCCCCGAACCACAAAACTCCACAAATGACCACTCTTACACCAAGGCACCAAGCCACCACAACAACCCCATCTACGTGGAGACTCTGTCACACTCCACCCAACCCATTTCATACACACCTGAATCCAGTGAGAAGGATTTGCTTATCAAGAATTTGGCTGAAGAACTTAAGAAGTTGACTAGCCGAGTTCAAGGTGTTGAGGGGAGCAAGGGAGTTGAAGGGCTGAACTATGAAGATCTTTGCATACAGCCCGATGTCGAACTACTTGAGGGATACAAACCTCCTAAGTTCGAGATGTTCGACGGTACAGGTGATCCGAGGGTCCATCTGAGAACCTACTGTGATAAATTGGTGGGAGTGGTAAAAGATGAGAAGATTCGCATGAAGTTGTTCCTGAGGAGCCTAACAGGGGATGCTCTGTCTTGGTACATCAGCCAAGACCCCAGGAAGTGGTCCAACTGGGTGAGTATGGCTTCAGATTTCATGGATCGGTTCAGGTTCAATACGGAAAATGCTCCGGATGTGTTCTATATTCAGAATCTTAAGAAGAAGCCCACAAGAACTTTTCGCTAGTATGCTACTCGCTGGAGATCTGAAGCAGCTAAGGTCGGGCCTGCTTTAGACGAAGAACAGATGAACAAATTCTTCGTCCGAGCAAGAGATCCATACTATTATGAGCGGCTGACAATGATTCAGAACCGTAAATTCTCTGACATTATCAAGTTGGGTGAGAGAATTGAGGAAGGGATCAAAAGCAGAATGGTTACCAATTTTGAAGAGTTGCAAGCTACAAACAAGGCCCTGCAATCTGGCGGTGTGTCCAAGAAAAGAGATGTGGGAGCCGTTATGGTTGCACATAGGACTAAATCCCCACTGAAATACCAAACCTACCAAACACCTCCACTCACATATCAACCAGCACCAACATACCAAGCACCCTCGCCCACATACCAGTCAGCACCTACGCCAACATATCAGTCATCTCCCCCACCTACTTATCAACCACAATCTCCCAGATATTCCCAACCAGCTCATGTTTATCATACCTATAACTCTCAACCATCTCATTTCCAATCACACCCTGTTCGCCAAAATTTACCGAGACCTCGACCCAACTTTGATCGCAGGCCTCCTAAACAATACAACGCCTTCACTGAGCCTATTGACCAGCTTTATGAAAGGATAAACGTTGCTAGTTATGTCACTCATATCCCTGCTGTAACCCCTGAGAACCCCTCTCAATGGGTTAATCCAAATAAGACATGTGCATACCATTCCGGCATAAAGGGACACACAATTGATGAATGCCGCTCACTGAAAGATAAGATACAATCTCTGATTGACAATAAGGTCATTCTAGCAAAGGAATCTACTCCCAATGTCCGCAACAATCCGCTCCCAGACCACCAGGGTGGAGGTATTAACATGATTGAGATAGAAGAAGATTGGGACTCGGAGGGGTCAATCGGGTTGATCATATAAGGTGATGACCCAAAGAAGCCAGAGGTCACTCTGAATCCCATAATAGTATAGATTCAACTATCCGGAGATGTTGAGGTAACGGCATCAGTCCCACTTGAGTTTGAGGCGGCACCGCCTACAAACGCACATGTGCCATTCGAGGTTGAAGTTATGCCACCTGCTAAGGCACATGTTCCATTGGAAGTAAAGGTAGCTACACCAGTCACAGTGGCGGTGTCAACCACGCCACCCTTTTTCACCAATGCTATACCATGGGATTATGTAGCTAAGCCAAGAAGGAAAGGGAAACCAAGATGGAAGAAGCTACCGCTGCACAGGGAATGACAAGGACCAGCAAGGTCTATACACCTGAACATTTGACAGAATCCAGTAAGCAGGCTTGCAACAGGCCACCCATCATTGAGACAGGCCCAGATGATCTTTGGAGGAAGGTGCATGCCAAAGAATACTCGGTCATTGATCAGTTAAACAAGACCCCAGCCCAGATATCCATTCTGGCATAGCTGCAGAATTCAGAGACGCACATAAATGCTTTGTTGAAAGTGCTGAATGAAGCATATGTTCCAAATAACATCACCTGCGGGGAAACGGCCAATATGGTGGGTCAGGTATTGGAAAGTCATAAGATCACCTTCCACGACGACGAGCTTCCACCTGAAGGGTTAAGTCATAACAAAGCAATGCACATCACCATGCAATGTGAAGACTACTTCATCACTAGGATTCTGATTGACGGTGGATCCAGCCTCAACATATGTCTATTGACAGCACTCAAGAAATTGGGCAAGGGGTTGTACGAGATAAAAGAAGGGTCGATGAATGTGAAAGCATTTGATGGTTCTCAAAGGTCCACCATCGGTGACATCAGTCTTTGTTTGCAAATGGGACCTACGTGGTTCGAGGTTGATTTTCAAGTGATAGACATATCAGCATCCTACGACTTGTTATTAGGATGTCCATGGATACATGTCGTTGGGGCCGTGGCATCGACATTGCATCAGGCAGTAAAATTTGAGTGGAACCACCAGGAAGTGATCATTCATGGAGACGGGAGCAATCCTATCTATAGTCGCCAAACCATCCCAGTAGTGGAAGGAAGAAGAAGGTTGGGTCGAGAAACCTACCACCATATTGAACGAGTCAACGCAATAGACAAAGACAAGTGGTGGGATAGTAAGATCGCAAGCATACTGAACTGGAGTCGGTACGAGTCTGGCAAAGGACTCAGTAAGAATCTTTAAGGGATTTCCAAATACAGCTGAAGCGACATGGCATCACTTTTGGCTTGGGATACAAGTATACATGGAAAGAGTACAAGAACTGGTCGCCATCATGGCGCAGTCCTTATTACCCATTGGAACAGCCGATACCTCATCTGGAGCATACCTTTCAGTAGGCCGATATTATATGGGGGTCAGAGGAAGAAGAAGCACTGGCAGCCTTGAAAAACTTATTCCTGAAAGATGATGACATGGACTGTTGCGTAATTGTTGAGGAGGAGAAGGAGGAAGGCCCTTCCATTCAAGCCGTGAGAAAAGGATCATCCCTTAAGAATTGGACTATCAGAACAGCCAGGGTCTGACGAGTCCCGGGGTAGCAAGGCTGAACAAGCATTGTTTATTTTTCGTTTGCTAAATGATTTCATTTTTGCTTTTTTTATTTCTACAATAAGATCTTTAATGATTCTAAAACATTTATTCAAAATCACTTTTATGTTTCTAAGAATCAATATTTATTATTATCATTTTTCTCTCACTATTTTATCTATACAGCATTACTATTACTTGTCTTGATGAACCAATGACTGTGACATGCAACGAGACAACGCAACAAAAAGACAGTGATTCAGAAGAAGAGGATGATAGCATACTTGAGGAAATTATCAAGGAGGTTGAGAATCTTGAGAACAGACCTAAGTCCAACCTGGACAAGACTGAGGTCGTCAACTTGGGAGATTCAAAAATTGTCAAAGAGACTCGAATCAGCATTCATTTGTCACCATCGGAGAAAGAGGAATATACACAGTTCTTGAAAGAGTATGACGATATATTTGCATGGTCGTACGATGACATGACTGGTCTGAGTACATCCATTGTGGCTCACAAATTGCCAACCAATCCTATGTGCCCGCCGGTAAAGCAAAAGCTTAGAAAGTTCAAGCCTGACATGAGTTTGAAAATCAAGGAGGAAGTTACCAAGCAAATCAACACCAAGGTTCTCAGGGTAGTTGAGTATCCAACATGGTTAGCCAACATCGTGCCAATGCCTAAGAAGGATGGAAAGGTCAGGGTTTGTATCGACTACCGGGACCTCAATCGGGCCAGTCCAAAGGATGATTTCCCTCTTCCAAACATACGCATCCTGATTGACAACTGCGCCAAGCATGAACTTCAATCGTTTGTAGATTGTTTCGCTGGTTACCACCAGATTTGGATGGATGAGGAAGATGCCGAGACAACGGCTTTCATTACGCCGTGGGGAGTATACTGTTATAAGCTGATATCGTTCGGCCTGAAGAATGTTGGGGCCACCTATATGAGAGCCATGACCATCATCTTTCACGATATGATACACAAAGAGATCGAAGTATATGTGGACGATGTCATCATCAAGTCCAATAAAGCCACCGACCACATAAAAAATCTGAGGAAGTTCTTCAATAGGTTGCGGAAATACAATCTGAAACTAAACCCCGCAAAGTGTGCCTTCAGGGTTCCTGCAGGGAAATTGCTCGGGTTCATCGTCAGCCGTCGAAGGATAGAATTAGATCCTTCAAAGGTCAAGGCCATCTAAGATTTACCACCGCCGAGGAACAAGAAAGATGTGATAAGTTTCCTAGGCCGCCTTAACTACATCAGTCGGTCCATAGCTCAATCCACGGTCATATGTGAAACAATATTCAAGATGCTGAAGAAAGATGATGCGACCAAATGGACCGAGGATTGTCAAAAGGCTTTCGACAAAATTAAGGAGTACTTGTCAACACCGCCAGTCTTGGTACCACCTGAGCTAGGTAGACCTTTGCTACTCTACCTCGCAATATTAGATGGAGCTTTCGGCTGCGTTCTGGGGCAGCACGACAAGACAGGAAGAAAAGAGCAGGCTATTTATTATCTGAGTAAGAAGTTCACTCCATACGAGGCACGGTATTCTCTATTGAAACGTACCTGATGTGCTCTAACCTGGGTAGCACAGAAGCTGAGGCATTACTTTTGTGCCTACACCACATATCTCATATCAAGGATGGATCCCTTGAAGTACATCTTTCGGAAGCCCATGCCCACTGGCAAGCTGGCCAAGTAGCAAATCCTGTTGAGTGAGTTCGACATTGTCTATGTGACTCAGAAAACAGTCAAAGGACAGGCGTTGGCATATCATCTTGCTGAAAACCCTGTGGATGGGGAATACGAACCCTTGAAAACGTATTTTCCTGATGAAGAAGTGTCATTCATAGGAGAAGATATTGCAGAATCCTATGACGGTTGGAGAATGTTTTTCGATGGAGCAGCGAATTTTAAAGGAGTCGGCATCGGAGTTGTCCTGGTATCGGAAACTGGTCAACATTATCCGGTATCGGCTAAACTCAAATTCCCCTGCACCAACAATATGGTGGAATATGAAGCCTGCATCTTAGAGCTCAACATGGCCATTGACATAAATGTTCAGGAACTGCTAGTGATTGGTGATTCAGATATGCTAATACACCAAGTACAAGGGGAATGGGCTACTAAGAATTCCAAGATACTGCCATATCTGCACCACGTGCAGGAATTGAGAAAGAGGTTTACAAAGATAGAATTTCGGCAGGTCCCCAGAATTCAGAACGAGTTCGCTGATGCATTGGCCACTCTATCATCCATGATACAGCATCCAGATAAGAACTTCATCAATACTATTACAGTGAAGATCCATAGCCAGTCGGCCTACTGTGCCCATGTTGAAGAAGAAACAGACGGAAAGCCATGGTTCCACGATATCAAGGAGTATTTGTCAAAGGGAGAATACCTAGAGATGGAAAATCACATTCAGAAATGCACGCTTCGAAGATTGTCCAACAACTTATTTCATAGTGGAGGAATCTTGTACCGGAGAACTCTTGATTTGGAATTACTGAGATGTGTCGACGCAAAGGAAGCTTCTAAACTACTGAAAGAGATACATACTGGGACCTGCGGCCCACATATGAATGGTTTTGTCCTGGGTAAAAAAATACTATAGGCCGGTTACTTCTGGATAACCATGGAAATGGATTGCATCCAGTATGTCCGAAAATGCTACCGATGTTAGGTACATGCAGATATGATAAAGGTACCCCCCAAATGAGCTCAATGTAACAAGCTCACCTTGGTTGTTCGCCGCTTGGGGAATGGACGTCATTGGACCGATCGAGCCTACCGCCTCCAACGGACAAAGGTTCATCTTGGTAGCAATTGATTATTTCACTAAATGGGTCGAAGCAGCATCTTACAAAGCAGTGACTAAGAAAGTCGTGGCAGACTTTGTATGTGACCGTATTATTTGTCGATTTGGAGTTCCAGAGTTAATCATCACCGACAACGGTTCTAATCTCAACAGTGATCTGATGAAAGTTATGTGTGAGACTTGCAAAATCAAGCACAAGAATTCCACAGCCTATAGACATAAGATGAATGGAGTCGTAGAAGCCGCCAATAAGAACATCAAGAAGATATTGAGGAAAATGATAGAAAAAGCACAAACAATGGCACGAGAATTTATCATTTGCCTTACTGGGATATCGCACCATAGCCTGCACATCAACCGGGGCAACTCCTTACTTGCTGGTTTATGGTACGGAAGCTGTCATTCCTGCCGAAGTGAAGATTCCCTCCCTGAGAATCATACAAGAAGCTGAGCTCCGCGATGCAGACTGGGTAAAGAGTCGTTATGATCAATTATCCCTCATAGACGGGAAAAGAATGAATGCAGTATGTCATGGTCAACTTTATCAGAATAGAATATCCAGAGCCTTCAATAAAAGAGTCAAGACGAGACAGTTCACACAAGGGCAGCTGGTGTTAAAGAAGGTCTTTCCACATCAAGATGAAGCCAAAGGGAAATTCTCTCCCACCTGGCAAGGTCCGTACATGGTTCATAGAGTATTGACAGGAGGAGCTCTTATACTCGCAGAAATGGAAGGAGAAGTCTGGCCAAAGCCAATCAATTCAGATGTAGTCAAACGATACTATGTGTAATTCTTTATGCTTTTCTCAAGTGATGTAAACTGAACTACGCCTGACCTGATTCCCGTTTAAGAGGGGATACGTAGGCAGCCCTATGGGTTCGGTTTCAATAAAAAGTTCATTTTTCCCCGCAATTGGAAACTGTGGCAGAATTTTGAGGAGGACCCTCAAAATTCTGTAGCATGAGAGGTTGCAATGTCTTGAACCGTGTCACGGTCGTCGGTTCATCTAAATTTCTTACGAAATATATTTTGTACTGTGTCTTTACAAAGTCATGCATATTTTCTTTAAAAATATAGCTCTGTTCAGCGAACGCTACCCCAATGATATGAACAGGATCATCAGACCAAGACGAGCAAGTCGAGCAAAGCTAGTAGGGATACGAACCAACCTCCCCCATTTACATAACTCACTATTTTTCTTTGGATGCAGGCACAAAGGATAAAACGCGCAAAGAAGTCACAAGTCTCCACACGATTGCAAAAGCCCAAAATTTATTGTCCACCCAAAGGACGAATATTGTTCAAGATACGATTCTCGAAGCCACCGCACTTCCAACATTTTCTATCAACACAAACAAACAATGCTCCGTAGTCACAATGCTCACAACAGTCGCAATATCAAAGCCCGCTGCCAGCTAAGAAACTCTACTGTCATTTATTATTTAATCTTCTGCATAAGGCTAACTTCATGCCTTCCTCTTCATAAGGCTAAGCTCTGCCTTCATTTTGCATGAGACTAAGCTCTGTCTCCATTTTGCATGAGGTTAAGCTCTACCTCCATCTGCATAAGTCTATCTTTCTGCCTTCCATTTGCATAAGGCTAAGCTCTGCCTTCATTTGCATGAGACTAAGCTCTGTCTCCATTTTGCATGAGGTTAAGCTCTACCTCCATCTGCATAAGTCTATCTTTCTGCCTTCCATTTGCATAAGGCTAAGCTCTGCCTTCATTTGCATGAGACTAAGCTCTGTCTCCATCTGCATGAGGTTAAGCTCTACCTCCGTTTGCATAAGTCTAACCTTCTGCCTTCCACTTGCATAACGCTACTCTCTGCCTTCCACCCTGCATGAGGCTAAGCTCTGCCTCCATCTGCATGAGGTTAAGTTCTACCTCCGTTTGCATAAGGCTAATCTTCTGCCTTCCACTTGCATAACGCTACTCTCTTCCTTCCACCCTGCATGAGGCTAAGCTCTGCCTCTAATTTACTTTTTCGTCGAGACTAAGCGATGTCTCTCGAGCATTATTTACTTCACTTCTCTGGGGCTAAGCTTTGTCCTTCAACTCGCAAGACTAAGCTGTGTCTTGTCAGCATCATATTATTGCATAGCATGGGCTGAAATATCGCCAACTTGTCCAAAGGCGTCATAGTTCGGAGGCACCATCTTCATGGCCCGAGAACATCATGTCATGGCCTGAGGATCTCTGTCAATTTTGCATATCATTATTCAAAGGCGTCATCGTTCGGAGGCACCATTTTCATGGCCCGAGAACATCATGTCATGGCCTGAGGATCTCTGTCAATTTTGCATATCATTATTCAAAGGCGTCATCGTTCGGAGGCACCATTTTCATGGCCCGAGAACATCATTTCATGGCCTGCGAATCCTTCATCGAACAGTTCATGGACCAGGACATCATAGTCTGAGGACGTCATCCTTAACCGTCCGAAGACAACACTCATATTCCAACGGGAACTTGCATCATGTTTAAATTTATTCACAGTATACGCTTGTATTGCTTTAACTGCAGGTAACCCGGCGAGCGACGGCTATTCCAGCAGGAGCGATCTTGCTCTGGTTCTCCCAGCCATATCAGACATAACCACTCTCGTAAAACTGTTCATTTATCCAATCCTAGATGTTGCGTCAGTTCTTGTGATAACTCCATCGGTATACTTCGCTGATGGATCCGGAACTACATACGACCTGATTCCTGTAAAACCAGGGATATGTAGGCAGCTCAGAAGCCAAGGTGCGGCCTAAATCTCTCAAACATTTCGCTCAGTCAAAATTGGCCATCATGTCTTTACCCAACGAACTCTTTAATCCTTTCCGGGTAAAGAGGGAAAGTTGTTGATACCCAATTTTTCCTCAAATTTTTTTTTAAATTACATATATAGCTTCAAAGTCATGTATCAATGGCAATAGATATTTTTCCATAATTTTCCTATACTTTTATTAGATTATTCAGCATTTTTATTTCAAATAAATAATTATAAAATTTGCATTACAAATTATTTCAAAAAGTATTTCTTGATTTCATTAATTATCTATGGTCTTATTAAGGCCAAATTATTTCACAATTAGCCGAATTGACACTTTTTGGCTATAATTGCAATGACTTTGCAATTATAGCTCAATCATATGATTTTATACTATTTGTATCCAGAAATTAATCATTTGTATTTTAAAATACTAAGTAATCATTTTTAACTATTTTCCATGCATGAAATTCATTTTGCACAATTATTAGTTATTTTATAAATTGTTTTATCTAATCTAATTGGGTATTTAATAACTAGCCACTTTTATTTTCAATTATAGCCTAAATCAATCTGATCCCAACCAAATTAAATGGCCCAAATACCCCCAGGCCCAATGCCTCAACCACCCAACCGAATCCCTGATTTAATCTTGGTCGTTGATCAAANCACCCTCCTAGCCCCATGGTTCTCCTTCCTACGCCGGGTATCACTGCCTTGAGGCCCTCAGAGGAACCAGACGGCGGTCCACTCACCTCCCAGGTTTTTCTCATGTCATTTTCCGTCTGTTCGAGGTCGTTCGAGTAAGATCTTACTGTTTCCGGGCTAGAACCGGTGGTTCTAAGTCGTTTCTCCTTCTCTTTGGGTTATCTCTATGAAACCCTAACTATTAGCCCGTGATTTTCTTAGATCTGTGATAGATCTGGGCATATTATGAGTTATTTTGTTGTTTTCCTTTTAAAAAAATTCTGATTTTCCTAAAGTGACTCTTCATCTTCAACTAGGGTTCCTAACCGCTTTTAAAAACGCTTCTCCTTTTGATTTTGGTATTAATCTATGATTCTCACTATGATTAAAACATTAGATTATGTTTTCTCCTCTATTCGAGTTATTCTGTTGAAAACCCTAATTTGTCTTAGTTCTAATCCTAGGGTTCTGAGTTTGTTTTTTGATTTTATGTTCTATTATCTGTACTGTTTTCTCATGAATACTCTGTGATGTTGTGATTTTACTCCATGTTTGCCTATTAGGGTTTCTGACTATTCACTTCTTTGCCTATATCATGTTACTCTGTCGATTCATAGTGTGTTCTATATGAATCCCTAACTTTTATATGATTTTACCCTACTCGTCTTCTCATGGTTCTGATTTTTTGTCTATTATATATTTATTACGCTTATTCTCATAAGGTTGTGATAAATCAGTGCTATTTTTTCTATTTGTGAATCCATGAATCTTTGTGATTGATCCTACACTGATTTTGCATAATATTCTCTACTGATTCTTGAGCATTTCCTTAATTAAGACATGCTGATTTCCTGTTTCTCCTTACTTGTATCATGCCTATACCGCTCATGTATGATATTTTCCTTTGATTGATATTAATTTCCTGTAATTAGAACCTCACTCGAGGATTTCCTTACTGATTTCCAGAGTTTATTATCTCTTGCCTTGTTTCTATGGTTGATTATGTCGTCAAACTAATTCATATATATTTTTCTTAAATAGAATTCTGAACTTGGCCTTACTTACATGTGATATACCTATACTATACTTAGGCTACTTTCTTTATGTGCTATAATCAGCTTTACATGATTCCATTCCTTAATTTTAACATGTCTACTACCGCTTGAGTATGATTCCTTAATTAAAGGAAGTCCTTATACTAATTTGATTCTAATTGATATATACTTCTATAAATACTTTTGAACCATTATTTTTACCTTATTTTCTGCCTGTTTTAAAAACTATAAGTACCTTAGTCTTTCATTATCAAACACACGAACACACTGTTCCAAAATTCATTCTCTTACACAAAGGTCTCCTATGCTCTCTCTTGTCTTTGGCTACTATACTTTTGGTTCTTCATTTTGTGTGTGCGCTCTTCTATACTAGTATGTCCTAATTTCAGTTTAAGTTTCAAAAACAATATGTTTCGTTACTACTTCAATTCATCCTATTTCTAGTATATTTTTTCTTGTGGTTCTGCTGTGAAGTTTATACTTAACATGGTTGCATTTTTATTCCATTTGCATGTTACATATCCCCTCCCTTAGACTTAGCATGTTTGCATCCCCTTTTAGGCTCTCCTTCAATTATGTTTCTCTAATTACTAGCCTAAGCTTTTCTGTGTAAGTTTGAGATGCATGCTACCTTAATCCCTAAAGCCCTTAGGATTTCTTTGATTCTAAACCTATGTGTGACTCTGCCTACTATGTGCTTACCCTTATATGCTCTATACTTGTCCCCAATTCCTCATCACCCTATTTGTGGTTGTTGAACTTGTCTCAGTTCTTTGTTCTATGTATGTTACTGAATCTATTTTTGAGATTGGTTTGCTGTTTGTTCTGACTACCTTACTCTTTTCAAACTATTTCTCTATTATTTTGCCACTCATTTCAAACTAGACTTTCTTGTTTAAACTATTTTCCTACTAGAATCATTTTTAAACTATGTCAAGCACTCTCACTCTACTCTTAGACATCTATGTTCTGCCCCTCTAATGTGTGACTGCTTTGGGATCCCTATGAGATCCTTCTGAACTCTGATACATTAGAGTTGGCTCTTCCACGCTGCACTTACTCAACCATGGTTATGAAATCTGGGTGAGAGTACTACCCGGGATCCCTTGAGGTCCTTAGAGAACTCTGACACACTCGAACTATGTGAAAGGCTGTGAAATACCTCTTAGCATTGGAATTCTAGAAATTTGAGCCTATTGGTAGGCTCCCTATAGTATAACTTCTTATTTTTTCTTATCTATTTATGTAATTCATTCAATAATGGTTTGTAATAATTTATTGTAAACAAAGATTAGGGATGGATAGTGAAAAAGGGAAGGGTAGCCATGCATGTTACATCAAAGGGTAGAAACCATGTTCTTAGGTTTACATTTCTTTGTGCGCAATAGAATTCCTGTTTAGGACTCATATGTGCAGAGCATATCATGCATTAGATTCCATGCCTCCCAGGTTTCATATACACTGTATTTCAGCATCTCATTTTAATATTACTATTTTTATCATTTAATCCTGTCTCTAGGATAAATGACAACATTGACGCAAACTGTTATTTATGCATAATTTTAGAGCATGTCTAATGTTGTAACCTGTTGAGCAGCTAGAAATCCTGCTTTTAGGAATTTTTCATATAAATCACTCGGCCTTATACATGCACATTAGATATCATGCTTTAGGTCTTTTACATTGTTTCAGCATCTCATTTGGTATGCTCGTTGTCACTTAGAAATCCTGTCACTAGGATAAATGATAACATTAAACTAATACTCATGCAAAATCATATGTAATAAGGCTGTAACGTTTCTAGGCACTTAGAAATCCTGCTCTAGGAAACTATGCAACCATGATGTGTATCTAAAACTCTGCCTTGGAATTTTGCATGCAAGTCACTCTGCATTCTTGTGTGCATACTAGATATCATGACTTCATACGTACTCACTCAATCGCACTTAGTTAAACTGTCAATACATAAAAAGATGTAAAACAGTCTCACCATGTCCCCTCAACAAACTGGTAATAATTTTGTATCCTGTAACACCTAAAATAGCATGTTTAGGTAAAATAATTTATAGCGGTTTTGTTCTTAATAATTCTGGCAACTATTGTACATTGTCCCACACCTAGGCAAGCCTTAGGTGACTGAAACTGCTAAAACTGGAAGTTGCCTCTTTATGTTAGTTGCTTAATGCTCAACAGACTTAAAATTAGTAGGCAAACTGGTTAGGTCTCTATTTCTAAATTATAAAATAGATATGCATATCTCTTCTGTTCTGATACTCACCTAGACATCATGCCTTAGGATCCTGTCTAATAATATTACCCTTATTTGTGTTTGAGTCGTGTTGTTTACGTGCATTATCTGCGGAAGTAAACTTGAGCCTCTCATCTGCTCTTTCCTGTGTATTTGTTGGAGTCTTGTGTGTTATTGCTTGTCGCCTTAGTATTTTCTCCTTTAAACCTTAGGGGGTCATTCTAGAACTGCCTATAGGTAGAGGTCCTAAAATCCTCCAGGGCCATTAAGAAGGGACGGGTAACAACACGCAATAGACGTCGTTAATTAAAATTCGCTTAAATAACCGCTACGACGTGGGAAAGGGTAGATATGGATATGATGACCGGTGCGCTAATGCCACGTGTAGCCCTTCTTCTGAGGAGTGATTACCGGGCATTGTACCGATGTGATCCTATAGGATAAATAACCTAGGATTCCCCCTACAGGCGTATCTATCTTTCAAAACCTTATCTTTAGGCTTTAATCTTTTCAAGTGTACTTCACATGTGTGCTTAGACTGCGAATTCTCTCAAAACCCTTACTTGTTTAAACTTTAATTGCCTATCTGCTACTTGCTTTAATTCACAAAGTTGTTTGGCCGGGAACCACAATTGTGGACTCTGAGAGGCGCCTAACACCTTCCCCTTGGAGTTATTTCAAGCCCTTACCCTATCTCTTGTTATCCAAATCTATGTTTGTTAATGACCCTTAGTAGGTGCCCTAACGCACCTTAACTTGTTAGGTGGTGACTCTCCAATTCCTTGCATACCCCTTTCTTAAAAGGAAACGAGTTGTCCCAATAATGTCAAGAACCCTGACCGATCTGAAAGGAGGAGTCAAAAAGGGGGGCACACCAAATACATGTGAATAATGTATCAACCTTGTATACAATAGTGTATAATAGGTTTTTATACACTATTATACATTATTATACAAATAAATCCTATCAATGGAGCTTCACAGGTTCTCCTTCCTTGGGCATCCTTTGAAATTTAACTCAAATCTAGCTTAAATCTACTCCAAATCACTTGAAATTTACGTTTTGAACTCCTTTTGATGATTCCAATCAATTGGGACAACACCCATTCCAAACAACTAACAAATCGGAAAACCCAATTTCAGAAATCGGATCTTTGAACCACATTTAATGGTGACTTTTATTTTTCAAATTTTTAGTTAACCATTAAGATCAAAATTACATGTGGAATGAGGATAAGGCCGAGACATTGTTGACACCTTCTTTCTAGTTTGATGATCCAACAACCTAATAAGTGAACCTCTTTAGTGCATGACAATAAACACATTTCTCCCCATTCCAATGGAGGAAGTGATCTTCATATGACTCCAAATCTCTTGCAAATTGGTTTTCTTCTTCGTCAAAATGGTGATTATCATCTTTGAATCTGGTAGAAGAATTGAAGGAGAATAACAATGGTAGAGAAGTTTTGGGGTGAAAAGGCATGACACGGGAAGAAGAAGAACGAACAAAAAAGGGTGGGCTAACTGGTGAAAAGTAATTTTGAGGTTATGTACAACCTGGGCTACACTGGGTCAGGGCTTCAAACATAGGCAATTTTCTGAAGGATTGTCGGGCCAAGTGACAAGGGATATGTCACGACCCAAAATCCACCAGTCGTGATGGCACCTAACCCAACCCGCTAGGTAAGCCAATTAACAATTACCCAGTTCCAATAACATCAATAAGTCAATTAATTAAAAATAATTTATCTGGGTCTATTACATTTCCCAAGGACTAGTAATACAAATCATAAGCTTCTAAGAATAGAGTTTACAAGCGGGAATGAAATAAATGCATAGGCTGTATGAAAAGTACATAAACAACGCAATTTAATCTAAGGCTACCCCGAACAACAGAGGCAGCTACAACATGGACGCGGGTACATCTTCAAGTCCAGCAACTCTCGAACACAGCAACAATTGTAGCCAACATCTACACGCAATGTGCAGAAGTGTAGTATCAGTACAACCGACCCATGTACTGAGTAAGTAACAAACCTAACCTTAGGTTGAAAGCAGTGACGAGCAGGAACTTAGGTCGCTACCAACACAAATAGCAGTTCATAACAGTGTAATGCAAATAAATAAAGAAATAACTCAAAGATAAGGTGCTCAGCCTTTTCGTAGTTTTCCGAAAATAGTTCTGCCTTCCAAGAATATCAGAGGAAAACCCAAATCCTTTATCAAAACCATCGAAAAAATTTGAGATAGTTTGACAATTAAATTTTTTTCTGAAAATCCTTTCCGCAATAAATAAAATGTTTCATTTTCTTTCCAAATAACAAATGTGAAATACCTCTCTATAATCGCATATTAATGTGTGTAAGAAGTCATGAATGACATAATACCGTCCAGCATGAGGAAATGCATCTCTATGCATGTATGCCATATATGCATGCCAATGCCATGTATCCCAGAGGTGAATCATGTACTCACACTCCCCACTCATCATACTCAACCACTCGGTACTGTATATGGCCCACACGGCCCAGGGAAAATCCATCCCGGAACATATACAACACTGACTAGAAGTCACCCAGTACCGAGGAAAAAGGGAAATCCATCCCTGAGGAGACATCCATCTCCAGGTATCAAGTACTTCGGACAAATCCATCCCTCAATAATGTATAAATGCTCAACCACTCAGTACCGTATATGGCCCATGCGGCCCAGGGAAATCCATCCCAGAACATACTCAATAATGACTATACGTCCCTCGGTACCGAGGAAGAAGGTAAATCCATATCCATATGTCAATACTTTTGAAAAATCCATGTCCAGGGAAATCCATCCCTCATTAATATGATCCGCAATCGATGGGGGTGTGTTACAGACTCCGGAGGGCTCCTACAACCCAAGTGCCATCATAAGCAATTTCGGGCAGCAATCATTATAACATGTTGCGGCGTGCAGCCTGATCCCATAACTGTCACTCATAATCAGACTCTCGGCCTCACTCAGTCATCAATCTCTCCAGTCTCACCCACAAGCTCACAATGTCATGAAAACTGACCCGGAATAATGATATGATGCGTCAACCAGTAACAACCGAGACTGAGATATGATATGAATGCATGAATGTGACTGAGTATGAAATATCAATGAAATCGATGAGGTGACAGCAAGAAACGACCACTATGGGTGCAAACAATACCAGCATAAACATGATGTTTAGCATAATTGACAGCTTAATTACTTTATCACATGGGGGAAACAGAAATATCAACAAAATAGGGCCACTATATAGGGCCATCGGAACAACAGAGTCCCAATTCACAGGGTGCACGCCCACACGCCCGTCACCTAGCATGTGTGTCTCCTCAATACCAATCACATAGCACGTAATGCGGGGTTTTATACCCTCAGCACTAAGTTTAGAAAAGTTACTTACCTTGAAAAGGCCAATATCAACGCCGAGCAGGCCAAGCGATGCTCCATAGATTCCATCCCCCGAGTTTCGACCTCCGAACGGCTCGAAACTGACCAAAAACAATTCAAATACATCAAATAATTCCAAAGGAATCCATCCCGATCATAAAAGATCAAATATCGAATCAAATCCCGAAATTGGCCCAACAGCGCAACCCGGGCCCGCACCTCGGAACCTGATAAAACTCAACAAATTCGACAACCCATTTAATTACAAATCCAACCATACCAAATTTATCAAAATCCGACTTCGAATTGACATTCATATCCCAAAAATCCATTTTATGAAGTTTCTACAATTCTCCCAAAATTGCATTCCCAAATCACTAATCAAATGATGAATTCAATGATATATTCATGATTATAAGCCAAAATCGAGTTATAATTACTTACCTAGATGATTTCCTTGAAAAACTCCTGAAAAGTCGCCTCAAACCGAGCACCCAAAGTCCAAAATGTGACATAAAACCCTAAGCCTCGCTTATATAGTTCCCTCTGAACTTCCACTGTGTGGTCTGCGAAATTATGCCGCGTTCGCGGCTCCTGAGCCACTTCCTTCCACAGTCCGCATAAAACTCGTTGTGGCCGCACACTTCTTACCGTGGTCCGCGAAATTCCTGTCGCGGCCGCAAACCCTCAGCCTCGCCTTTCGCGGCTTGTGAAATTACCACCGCGGTCGTGTAATGCCTCTTCGGTCCGCGCCAATTTTGTGCAGTCGACACTTCCTACACCAGAGACCAGAGATCTGCAACTTCCAAGGCCAACTAATGACCCCATAGCCACCTTAAACTCACCCGAGGCCCTCGGGACCTCAACCAATCGTACCAACATATCCTATAACATCATTCAAACTTATTCGAACCTACGAATCATTCAAAACAACACCAAATTACCCTTGGATTTCAAGCCTAAGAACTATAAAATTCCAAATTCCGCAAACTACGCCGAAAGCCATCAAATCATGCCCGAATGACCCCAAAATTTGCACACAAGTCAAATATGTCACCACAAAATTATTCCAAATCCTGGAATCACAACCCGAATCCGATATCTCAAAAAGTCAGGCCTGGTAAAACCTTTCCAATCCGAAGCGTCTAGTTGAGAATCATTATTCTCAATAACTTCCGAATAACCTGAAACCAAAACCGACGGTTCACATAAGTCATAGTACAACATACGGAGCTACTCATGCCCATAAACTATCGAGCGAAGTGCAAGTGCTCAAAACAACCGATCGGGTCATTACAAGGTGTAATTCTCCCAATTAAATATTAGAAACCAAGATTTAGTTTATTGTAAGTTGATCAAAGTTTGGTGGAATTCAGAGAAAGCATTTATGTGTCTAATTCGATCATCATTGTGCTTAATCATTAATACATTGCTACGGCCGATACTCTTGAGATATTAGATTCTATACTCATGTTGTATATCATTCTTGAGATTTGTTGAAATACTTGAATAATAAGGTTCTTGAGAGTTTATTGAACTATTAAGGCTTAAAAGTTGTGAATGGGGTTTATTTGGAATATTCATTTAAACACTCTTCTTGACGTTAATTATGCTTCCTACCTTGTTTGACGCTGATATACATATGCTTGGTAAGGAAGAGTGTAAAACACGAAGGGTGATGTCATGCCATTATATATATGTTATCATGTGAAGGAGAGTATAAAGCACGAAGGATGATGTCACACCATATTATTTGATAGTGAAAGCACGAAGAGTGATGTCATGACATGTTATGTGAGTGTAAAGAACAAAGGGTTATGTCGTGCAATTTCATTCGAGTATAAAGCATGAAAGGCGACGCCGTGACATGTTATGTAAGATTAAAACATGAAGGGTGATGTTGTGCCATTTCATTTGAGAGTAAAAGCACAAAGGCTGATGTCGTGCCATTTTATTTATATTACCATGCTTTTATATTATCACGAGTTCATGGCATGATGGGTGTTTTTGTGTGAGCGAGGACGAGGACATGCATTATGTTGTGATATCGTTTCCTCGTGTATACGTTCATGCCTTTACATTGAGCCGTTATTGTCGTACTTATGGTTCTTATGTAACTTGTAGTTATTGTTATGTCCTTGTTCCCTATCTCAATTGTTATTGTGTTGCACATGCCTTCTACTTGCTTGACTTGCAACTACAATTCCTACTTCTTGGTGTAACGACCCGACCGGTCGTTTTGCGTATTAGGATCCCGTGCCCCTAAATGAGACTTCCCATAGCAGCTTCTTGTGATATATGACTTGTGGGGGCGGGTGGTTCGGGATTTGGAAGTGTTTAGAGTGCTATAGGAACACTTGGTTCCTTAAGGGTGGCCTTTGTGGCCAAGTTTGACTTCGGTCAACATTTTTAACAAACGACCTCGGAATTTAGTTCCGACAGTTCCATTAGCTTCGTATGATGATTTCGGACTTGGGCGTATGTTTGGAACGGGTTTTCGATGACCCGGGAGCATTTCGGCGCCCAATATAGAAATAAGAATTTCCTTAAATTTGAAATTTGGTTTGGAGCGTGATCTTATGTTATCGAGGTCCGAATGGAATTCTGAGACTCGTAATGGTTCTGTTATGTCATTTATGACTTGCCTGCAAAATTTGGTGTCATTCCGAGCATTATAGTTCAGTCCAACGCATTGTTATAGAAATCAAGAACCTGAAGTTCTTAAGTTATGATTCTAGGGGTTGTGGGGTGTGATTTTGAGTTTTAGCGTTGTTTTGAGTGTTACAAAGGCTCGAGCGAGTCCGTATTATTAAATGGGACTTCTTGGTATATTTGGACGAGGGCTCGGGTGGGCCCAGGTGCCTCTCGGGCACCAAACGGGGCTAAAACCAGCTGATGCAACTGTTGGTGCACCTGACCTGGTGTGACCGCAGGTGCTGTTGCCCAGTCGCAGGTGTGGCCCTAGGTAAGGCCCTCATTTCTCGCAGGTGCGGACAAAAGCCCGCAAGAGCGGAGCCGCAGGTGCGGTTTCCCCTCCGCAGGTGCGACCCCAGCCCCACTCATCCAGCTCCGCAGGTGCGAGCTTTTGCTCGCAGGTGCGGAATCATTGTAGACCAGGCAGTGTGTTTTCATTTAAAACTGGGGATTTTATCCATTTCTTTCATTCTTCACCTCCATTAAAGATTTGGGAGCTTGGGGAAAGAGGTTCCACGACCTATCTACTGATAAGGTAAGTTTATTCCACTTTAGTACTAGTTTGATACATGAATTACTAATTGAATTATCTACTGAATAATTGAAAAATCAAGACTTGGGTAGTAACTTAGGGTTCTCGAGAAATTTGATGAATTATCCATTAATTGCCATGAATTCGGCACGAGGTGAATCTCATTTCTAACCTTGTAAGAGGGAATTGTCCCCATAGGTGTTCTATATGTTGTGTGTAATTGTGTTGGGGGCTATGTGCCTACCAAGTGACGAGAGTCCGTACGTAGCGACTATTATGCCATGTCGGGTAGTTTTAGGACTCACAAGCATGCTTTTATGTTCCTTATATGTATCTTTAGGCGTACTTTGAGTTGTTTATTATTTGGGACTAGCATGAAAATGGTAGAAGTTGCATCTAAATTTCCAGTTAATTAATCCATGTTATGAGTATAGCCTCCACTAAGCTTATTGGAAAATTGGTATATATATATATCAGCACCCGAGCCGCAGGTATGATTCGCGAGCGCGGGAAGCTTTATGATAATTCGGTATATATGTGTCAGGACCTGAGTCGCAGGTATGATTCGCGAGCGGGGGAAGCTTCATGATAATTCGGTCAATATGTGTCAGCACCCGAGTCGCAGGTATGATTCGCGAGCAGGGGAAGCTTTATGATAATTCGATATATATGTGTTAGCACCCGAGTCGCAGGTATGATTCACTAGCAGGGGAAGCTTTACGACCAAACAGTACTTAGATGTCTCTCTTACAACTCCGGCCGGTTGTCTTATTCCTGTGTGCACATGGCTACTTGGTATTGTTTCATGGATATTAGATTGTCAGATATTTGGGGAAAAGGAAAGTGGACATTGTTATTTATTTTCAGTGATTACCTCGATTTCTGTGATTGATACGCATTTGCTGCTCACTGTCTTACATGCCTACTGTATTTCATCATATCCTGTCATATATTATACTGTTGGACCTTAGTGAGTGTCAAGTCGACCTCTCGTCACTACTTCTTCGAGATTAGACGGGATACTCACTGGGTACATATTTATTTATGTACTCATGCTGCATTTCTATACTTAACTGTACAGATTCTGAGGCTGGTGCATCTGGTTATCAGACCGGAGCTAGATATTGACTGTAGCGGACCTGACTTCACGGTGAGCTGCTTCTCCTGGCAATCCTCAAGCAGCACCATGGAGTTTCTTTTGCTTATGTTCCCATCCATTTATTTCAAACATTGGGATTGCATATTCTATCTTTTGTATATCCAGTTAGTATGCATGTGATACTCGTGACACTAGTTCCTGGCAGACACGTAGTATTTGTGTAGATTATATCCGGACATACATGCATATTTTGGACTCACACCTCATTATGACTGCTTTTGTTTAAAACTGGTTAATTACCCCTAATCGGTTAATAATCTAAGCTTTGTATCTTAGTATATATATTGCTATGTTTAAGGCAAATGAGAAGGAACCATAGTAGTTTAAATGTTGGCTTGCTTGACCCCGCTGTTAGGCGCCATCACGACCTGAGTAGGATTTCGGGTCGTGACAACATGGTATCAGAGCTCTAGGTTCACTTAAGTCTCACGAGTCACGGGCAGGCCTAGTAGAGTCTTGCGGATCGGTACGGAGACGCCTGTACTTATCTTCAGGAGGCTATAGGGTGTTAGGAAACCACTCTTTATTCATACTATATCGTGCAATCGATGATGTACTCGAACTCATACTTCTATTCTCTCATTGATGGTGAGGACGCGCGCATCGGATGTTCCTGATCCAGGAGATGCTGTTACCCCCACCGCCCGAGGTCGTGGTAGAGGCAAGGGGAGGGCACCGGCCCGAGGTAGGGGTTGAGGGCATCCCAGAGCTATCCCAGTTGCACCACAAGGGGACCCTATCATAGAGGAGCAGGACGAGGTGCCTCCAGTAGCTCCTGCTCCATTGGACTTCATGACGGCGCCAGGCTTCCAGGAGGTCATGGGCCGTATGATGAGATTCATGGCCACCATGTCCCAGGCTAGTTTATTTCCAGCAGATCCTGCCACTTCTCAGGCGGGAGGGGGAGTCCAGACCCCTACCGCCCAGGCCGCTGGTCAGACAGCAGCAGTACATCATACCCCGGGTACACTGCCCGTGGGTGGGGTCCATCCTGTAGAAGCAACACCTGAGCCTAGACTAGCTGCGGATGGTGGTCAGCAGAATATGTTGGACAGATGGACCCGATTGCGCCCTCCAGTCTTCGGGGGTGAGCGGGGCGAGGATGAGCAGGACTTCATTGATAGGTGCAGGGACAGACTGCACAACATAAGGATCCTAGCGTCCCATGCAGTGGATTTCACCATATTTCAGTTAGAGGGCAGAGCTCGCAGGTGGTGGAAGTACTATATACTCAGCAGGCTAGTAGATTCTCGTCCTGTCACTTGGGAGAAGTTCACGCAGATGTTCTTGGACAGATATATTCCACCCTCTGAGAGGGAAGAGCTGTGGCGTCAGTTTGAGCAGCTAGAGCAGGGGAAGATGTCAGTGATAGATTATGAAGCCAGATTTTCGGAGCTGTCACGCCATGCACTTATGATACTACCTTCAGATGCTGAGAGAGTGCGTAGATTCGTGGCTGGGCTGCATCCAGGTATTAGAGCCACCATGGCCCGAGAGGTGGAGATGGGTACTCCTTATCAGCTCGTGGTAGAGATTGCTCGTAGAGACTTCAGGGATGCCCCATCTAGGAGCAGAGGTCAGTTTGGGGGTGGTCATCCCAGCAGGCCTTCATATTCAACACCTTCACTACCTCCTCGAGGTGTTGCAGTGAGGCCTCAGTTCAGCGCCATGTCAGGGCTCTACTGTCCCCCAGCTATTCAGAGTTCACCTAGTGGTTACTCCAGTCGCCAGAGATCCTCCAGTTCTTATTTCACTGCTATGCCAGAGGGTTCACATCGCTCTCTATCCATCCAGGATTCTCCTTCTTCAGGACAGCTGGATATGCCACCTGTGAGATGTTACGAGTGCGGGGATTTAGGCCATGTGAGGAGGGCTTTTCCCAGGTTTCGGGGCAAGATAGTGCAGCAGGGTTATCAGCCTATGAGTTCAGCACCAGCAGTCCGGCCACCTAGGGGTGGAGGACAGGTCGGCAGGGGTCGTCCTAGAGGGGGAGGCCAGTCAGGAGGGGGTCAGTTAGCTCCTGTTCACTCTGGGGGAGCTCAGTCTTCAGGTGCTCCAGCTAGATTTTATGCTATTCTGGCCAGATCAGATGCAGTGGCCTCAAACGCCGTGATCACAGGTATTATCTCAGTATGTGGTAGAGAGGCTTCAGTATTATTTGATCCAGGATCCACTTACTCATATGTTTCAGCACTATTTGCTCATTTTCTGGATGTTCCTCGTGAGTCCTTGGGTTCTCCCATTCATGTGTCCACTCTTGTGGGCGATTCTGTGGTGGTAGACCGGGTCCATCGGTCTTGTGTGATTACCTTCTGTGGGTTCGAGACTAGAGCGGACCTTTTATTACTCGACATGGTTGATTTCGAGGTTATTCTGGGCATGGATTGGCTATCTCCTTATCATGACGTATTGGATTGCCATGCCAAGACAGTTACTTTAGCCATGCTTGAGTCGCCCAGGCTGGAGTGGAGGGGTTCCTCAGTTAGTGCATCCAGCCGGGTCATTTCCTTCATGAAGGCTCGGCGTATGGTCGAGAAGGGTTGTTTGGCTTACCTTGATTGTGTGCGGGACACCACCGTCGAGTCCCCAAATGTTGATTCAGTGCCAGTTGTTCGAGAGTTTGCCGATGTATTTCCTTCAGACCTTCCAGTCATGCCTCCAGATCGAGACATTGATTTCTGCATTGATTTAGCTCCAGATACTCAGCCTATTTCCAATCCCCCGTACCGTATGGCTCCTAAGTAGTTGAAGGGGTTGAAGGAGTAGCTTGAGGAGTTGTTGGCTAAAGGGTTCAGGCCGAGTGTATCGTCGTGGGGTGCTCCAGTCCTATTCGTGAAGAAGAAGGATGGGTCTATGCGGATGTGTATTGATGACCGCCAGTTGAATAAGGTGACCATTAAGAACAAGTATCCTCTGTCGCGCATCGATGATTTGTTTGACCATTTGCAGGGTGCTCGTGTGTTTTCTAAGTATGATTTGATATCGGGTTATCATCAGTTGAAGATTCGGGCCTCAGATGTTCCGAAGACTGCATTTCGTACCAGATATGGTCATTATGAGTTCCTGGTGATGTCTTTTTGCTTGACTAATGCTCCAGCAGCGTTCATGGACTTGATGAATAGGGTGTTCAGGTCGTATATTGATTTCTTCGTCATTGTCTTCATTGATGACATCTTGATCTATTCGCGGAGCATGGGTGAGCATGAGCAGCATTTGAGAGTTGTGCTCGAGACCTTGTGGGAATAGAAGCTATATGCTAAGTTCTCCAAGTGTGAGTTCTGGTTAGACTCCGTGGAATTCTTGGGGCATGTGGTATCCGGAGAGGGTATCAAGGTTGATCCTCATAAGATTGAGGCAGTTCAGAGTTGGCCGCGTCCTACCTCAGCTACAGAGATTAGAAGCTTTTTGGGCCTAGCAGGATATTATCGCCGATTCGTGGAGGGGTTCTCTTCTATTGCAGCTCTATTGACTAGATTGACTCAGAAGAATGTCCCGTTTCGATGGTTCGACGAGTGTGAGGCGAGCTTTCAGAAGCTCAAGTCAGCATTGACCTCAGCACCAGTTCTGACATTTCCTTCCAGTTCCGAGATGTATACTGTGTATTGCGACGCTTCACGCGTTGGGTTGGGATGTGTGTTGATGAAGGACGGGAGAGTTATTGCATATGCTTCGCGCCAGCTGAAGGTTCATGAGAAGAATTACCCTGTGCACGGCTTGGAGTTAGCGGCGATTGTTCATGCTTTAAAGATTTGGAGGCACTACTTGTATGGAGTGTCATGTGAGGTTTATACAGACCACCGCATTTGCAGCACTTGTTCAAGCAGAGGGATCTTAATTTAAGGCAGCGCAGGTGGATTGAGTTGTTGAAGGACTATGATATCACCATTCTTTATCATCCGGGCAAGGCAAATATGGTAGCGGATGCCTTGAGTAGGAGGGCAGAGAGTATGGGTAGCTTGGCCTACATTGCAGCTGAGGAGACACCTCTAGCCTTGGACTTTCAGTCCTTGGCTAATCTCCTGGTGAGATTAGACCTTTCGCAGCCTCGTCGAGTTCTTGCACATGTAGTTGCTCAGTCTTAGCTACTGGGAGAGATTAAGGCTCGGCAGTTCGATGATCCATGCTTAGCAGAGCTTCGGGAGTCAGTGGTCCAGGGTAGGGTCAAGGAGGTTACTATGGGCGAGGATGGTTTTCTGAGACTCCAGGGGCGTTTGTGTGTTCCTAATGTTGATGGCCTGAGGGAGAGGATTCTAGTGGAGGCGCACCGTTCTCGGTATTCTATTCATCCAGGTGCGACAAAGATGTATCGCGATTTGAAGCAGCATTACTAGTGGAGGCGGATGAAGAAAGACATTGTGGAGTATGTGGCTAGGTGTCTTAACTTCCAGCAGGTTAAGTACCAGCATCAGAGGCCAGGAGGCCTACTTCAGCAGATACCCATTCCTGAGTGGAAGTGGGAGCGCATCACTATGGACTTCATGGTTGGGTTGCCTCGGACTGTGCGGAAGGTTGACGCGGTTTGGTCATTGTGGATAGATTGACCAAATCAATGCATTTCATTCCTGTGGCTACTACTTACACTTCTGAGAGGCTAGCCCAGATCTACATTCGGGAGATAGTCCAGTTGTACGGTGTGTCGTTGTCCATTATATCAAATCGAGGTCCTCATTTCACCTCGCACTTCTGGAGAGCGTTGCACAGTGATATGGGCACCCAGATAGATCTCAGCTTAGCATTTCACCCTCAGACTGATGGCTAGTCTGAGCGTACAGTTCATATATTGGAGGACATGCTCAAAGCTTGTGTGATTGACTTTGGAGGTCAGTGGGACCAGTTCTTGCCTTTGGCCGAGTTTGCTTACCATAATAGTTACCAGTCCAGCATCGAGATGGCTCCATTCGAGGCTTTGTATGGTCGTCGGTGTCGTTCTCTTGTCGGGTGGATTGAGCCTGGTAAGGCTAGATTATATGTCACTGATCTGGTGAGAGATGCTTTGGAGAGGGTGAAGCTAATTCAGGAGAGGCTTCGCACAGCACAGTCGACAGAAGAGTTATGCAGATCAGAGGGTGCGTGATGTAGCATTTATGGAGGGAGATAAGGTTTAAAGGTTTCGCCGATGAAGGGCATTATGAGGTTCGGGAAGAAGGGCAAGCTGAGCCCAAGGTTTATAGGTCCTTTTGAGGTGTTGAGGCGAGTCAGAGAGGTTGCTTATGAGCTAGCTTTACCTCCCAGTTTATCAGGAGTTCATCCGGTCTTACATGTATCCATGCTCCGGAGGTATCACGCCAACTTCTCTCACGTGGTTGATTTCAGCACTGTTCAGTTAGATGAGAAGTTGGGCTACGAGGAGGAGCCAGTTGCTATTATTGATAGGCAGGACCGCCGGCTGAGATCCAAGAGAGTTTCTGCCGTGAAGGTCCAGTGGAGGGGCTGACCAGTTGAGGAGGCTACTTGGGAGTCCGAAGAGGACATGCGGAGCAAATATCCACATCTATTCAGCACTTCAGGTACGATTCTAGACCCGTTCGAGGGAGAACATTTGTTTAAAAGGGGGAGAATGTAACGACCCGACCGGTCTTTCTGTGTATTAGAACCCCGTTCCCTTAAATGAGACTTCCCATAGCGGCTTCTTGTGATTTATGACTTGCGGGGGCGGGTGGTTCGGGATTTGGAAGTGTTTAGAGTGTTATAGGAACACTTGGTTCCTTAAGGGTGGCCTTTGTAGCCAAGTTTGACTTCGGTCAATATTTTTAGCACGACATCAGAATCTAGTTCCGACAGTTCCATTAGCTTCGTATGATGATTTCGGACTTGGGCGTATGTTCGGAACAGGTTTTCGATGACCCGGGAGCATTTCGGCGCCCAATATAGAAATAAGAATTTCCTTAAGTTTGAAATTTGGTTTGGAGCATGATTTTATGTTATTGAGGTCCGAACGGAATTCTGATACTGGTAATGGTTCTGTTATGTCATTTATGACTTGCCTGCAAAATTTGGTATCATTTCGAGCAGTATAGGTCGATTTGGCGCATTGTTATAGAAATCAAGAACTTGAAGTTCTTAAGTTATGATTCTAGGGGTTTTGGGGTGTGATTTGAGTTTTAGCGTTGTTTTGAGTGTTCCAAAGGCTCGAGCGAGTCCATATCATTATTTGGGACTTCTTGGTATATTTGGACGGGGGGCTCGGGTAGGCCCAGGTGCCTCTCGGGCACCAAACGGGGCTAAACACCAGTTGGTGCACCTGATCTGGTGTGACCGCAGGTGCGGTTGCCCAGTCGCAGGTGCGGGACCGCTCCTGCGGTCCCAAGTATCGGAGGTGCGGCCCCAGGTAAGGCCCTCATTTCTCGCAGGTGCGGACAAAAGCCCGCAGGAGCGGAGCTGCATGTGCGGTCTCCCCTCCGCAGGTGCGACCCCAGCCCCACTCATCCAGCTCCGCAGGTGCGAGCTTTTGCTCGCAGGTGCGGAATCATTGTAGGCCAGGCAGTGTGTTTTCATTTAAAACTCAGGATTTTACCAATTTCTTTCATTATTCACCTCCATTAAATACTTGGGAGCTTGGGGAAAGAGGTTCCACGACCTAGCTACTGATAAGGTAAGTTAATTCCACTTTAGTACTAGTTTGATACATGAATTACTAATTGAATTATCTACTGAATCATTGAAAAATCAAGACTTGGGTAGTAACTTAGGGTTCTTGAGAAATTTGATGAATTATCCATTAATTTCCATGAATTCAAGTAGAAATCATATACTAACGATCCTTAGTCTATGGGTGAGTGATTCCATCGAGAATTTTTCGGAATCCGAGAGTGCGGGCTCTGGGGCGGATTTTAGTATTTCTTCAAGAATGGTTAATTGACCAAATTCATAGGAGAATCTCATGTTTTGAAAATAATTTGATATATGTTCGTATCGATTGGTTAGTTTCGAGTCCTCGAGGGGCAAGTTTGGAGTTTCAGGCACGTTCTTGGTCCGGGGAGTAGACTTGGCACGAGGTGAGTCTCCTTTCTAACCTCGTAAGAGGGAATTGTCCCCATAGGTGTTCTATATGATGTATGTATTTGTGTTTGGGACTACGTGCATACCAAGTGACGAGAGTTTGTACGTAGCGACTATTATGCCATGTCAGGTAGTTTTAGGACTCACAAGCATGCTTTTATGTGCCTTATATGTATCTTTAGGCGTACTTTGAGTTGCTTATTATTTGGGACTAGCATGAAAATGGTAGAAGTTGCATCTAAATTTCCAGTTAATTAATCCCTGTTACGAGTATAGCCTCCACTGAGCCTATTGGCAAATTGGTATATATATATATGTGTGTGTGTGTGTGTGTGTGTGTGTGTGTGTGTGTCAGCACCCGAGTCGCAGGTATGATTCGCGAGCGGGGGAAGCTTTATGATAATTCGGTATACATGTGTCAGCACCCGAGTCGCAGGTATGATTCGCGAGCGGGGGAAGCATCATGATAATTCGGTATATATGTGTTAGCACCTGAGTCGCAGGTATGATTCGCGAGCGGGGGAAGCTTTACGACCAAACAGTACTTAGATGTCTCCCTTACGACTCCGGTCGATTGTCTTATTCCTGTGTGCGCATGGCTATTTGGTACTGTTTCATGGATATTACATTGTCATATATTTTGGGGAAAGGAAAGTGGACATTGTTTTTTATTTTCAGTGGTTACCTGGATTTCTGTGCTTGATACGCATTTGCTGCTCACTGCCTTACATGCCTACTGTATTTCATCATATCCTGTCATATATTATACTGTTGGACCTTAGTGAGTGTCAAGTCGACCTCTCGTCACTACTTTTTCGAGATTAGACGGGATACTCACTGGGTACATATTTATTTATGTACTCATGTTGCAATTATGTACTTAACTGTACATGTTCTGAGGCTGGTGCATCTGGTTATCAGACCGGAGCTAGATATTGACTGTAGCGGACCTGACTTCACGGTGAGTTGCTTCTCCTGGCGATCCTCAGGCAGCACCATGGAGTTTCTTTTGCTTATGTTCCCGTCTATTTATTTCAGACAGTGGGATTGCATATTCTATCTTTTGTATATCCAGTTAGTATGCCCGTAATACTCGTGACACTAGTTCCTGGCACACACGTAGTATTTGTGTAGATTATGTCTGTACATACATGCATATTTTAGACTCACACCTCATTATGACTGCTTTTGTTTAAAACTGGTTAATTACCCCTAATCGGTTAATAATCTAAGCTTTGTATCTTAGTATATATATTGCTATGTTTAAGGCAAATGAGAAGGAACCGTAGTAGTTTAAATGTTGGCTTTCTTAACCCCGTTGTTGGGGGCCATCACGACCTGAGTAGGATTTCGGGTCGTGACACTTGGTGTTATAATTACATCCATGTCGTTTCTATTTTGTTGCACGTTAGTACAAGCCTTCTACTATGTTAGTTTTTCCTGCCTCTACTTGTTAACTTATAAAAATCATGTGTTCCCTTCCTATTTGTTATATCTATATCTAGGTGTTCACCATGCTAGTAAGTTGAAGTTTATATTATTTTTTCCTAATTGTTGTCATTACTCATATGCCTTCCGCATTGTCTATTACTATTGCCTACATGTACATCCTCGTTCATTGTTGCTACTTGCGTATTTCCTACTTTGTCACTGTTATTATCGGCATTGCTGCCACCCGGTTGGTACTGTTATACACATATTTGGTGAGGGTGAGATAAATGCATAAAGGGTGTTGCCGTGTAATTGACTTGATATCTGAGTACATTCCTCACGCTACGAAAGTTATGGATTACTATTGTGGTTTATTGGTCTTCTCACTAAGGAAAAGATTGGTCGAGATATTAAAATGTTAAATTGTGATCTCTTCTAGTACTCAGTTATTTCTTTGCATATTCGTTACGTGTACTGTATTCTGTTATATCGTAATATAGTTCTATTACTAGTTTACGGTACAAGTTTGTATCAACGAGTATCTTTTAACTAAAAAGCCTCGTCACTACTTTGATGGGGTTATACAAGATACTTACTAGGTACATGGGGTCGGTTGTACTCATACTACACTTTTGCACCTTGCGTGGAGATTTTAGAGTGGGACTGCCGGTGATGTCGGGAGCTGACTCTGAAGATGTTCGTGCATTCCGGATATAGCTGCCACTTTTTCTTGGTAGCTTTAGATTTTGCTGATCTGTGTATGTAACTTTCAAACAAAACGTGATTTATTTGTACTAGCTTTGTATATTTCAAATTCGTAGAAGTTCGTGATTTTTACTACCAGTCCTTGGGTTAATATATAAATGTTTAGAAAATTATTCACTATTTTCCTATAAATCTCATTTGAATTGTATTGACTATTAGTTGGCATACCTAGCGGGTTGAGTTGGGTGCCATTACGACTAGTGGATTTTTGGGTCGTGACAGGTATAAGATGGGATAAGATGTAGGGTAAAATTTATACCTTATTTGGTTGGAGGTATAAATTTATCCTGTGATAAATTATTACAGCCAACCAAACAAGGTATAAATCAAATCCAAGACTTAATCCATGATATCCAATCTTATCCCATCTTATCCCGTCAAATGTGAGATTATTTTATCCCATCTCTCATATGGTATAAATTAGTACTAGGATTAAAATCCGGGGATAATTTAGTTCGCGTACCAATTAACCCTATAAAATTTAAATCCTGGATTCACATCTGGTTCTGTTGAGTGCCGATCACGGCCGTCTAATTTGAGTTGTGACAAAATATACCTAGATCCAGAATCCGTCCACATATATAAATTCTAAATTGAAAGTTATCACTCTGATACTTATGTAAGATAGGGGTTAATTTCACTGATGGTCATTGAACTATCTTTTAATTTCACTAAAGTCATTCAACTATTTTTTGTCACTTAAAAGTAACTAAACTTTAGTGTTGTCACTTAAAAATCATTTTGCCTCAATCTCCTACCATAAATATGACATGGCATAAAAATCAATAAAAAAATTCAAAAATAAATGCCACATAATCTTAATGGGTCATGCCCACTTTAGATCCATGTCACCCTTATAATGGTTTGACCCAAAACCCAAATGGGTTCAACATATTAAAAAACGTTTCTGCCCAACGTCGCCCAACAGCCTTCTTTAGCATTTAGGGTTTCTAGGAAAACAAAATTCTGAACTTTTTGAAGAAAAATATGAATTCCTCCTCAAATTTGAGGATTGATTTAGGAATATCTCAACCCAATTGGTCCCCCAAGTCAATAATAACGTCTTTTGACAGAGTAAGAGACCATTTAGAAGCTGAAGCTGACAAAAGAAGGCAAGAACATGAGGCACCACTGAAATATTCGTTGTTCTTGTTTTATTCTGTGAATTACTTAAACACCTATGTCGTAGTATATTGGGTTTGTATTGTTCTAGATTTTTATATTCCCAAATAGCGATAATTTTTTCATGGTTTTCTTTACCCCTAATAGTGTTGCATTTGGATTATCAAAAAAAAGGTTAAGTGGTTTGTGGATTTATGAATGTCAAATGTTGCTAAAAAAATCAGTGAATTTAGTAGTTTGTGAATATATGTTGTTGGAATAAAAATATCTCCTTATTATTTGCCACATTCCTTTTAAAAATTTCAATAGATTTGTGCATGTTAAAATATGTCATAAGTGTTGTTAATTGAAAACTTTATCTTTTGTTGTTGGAGTATATGAAAACTTTTCATGAAAAATCTAATAATCTTAATACGCAAAATTCACAAGATGCGCTCATGAAATTTGATCAGTTTTTGAGTAGAATTCAGTCTGAAGAATTCCAGGATGATGAGGAATCTGATGGAGAGGGTGATGAGGAGTTTGATGACCCAGATTATAACTTTTATGAATATGATTTTCAGGAAGTTATATCTGACCATCCAAGTAAGAAAAAAAGAGGAAGGCAAAAAAAATCAATAAATAATGTACCTACAACCTCTCACATTTTAGTACCAGAAATAAATGGAAATAGTAACTCTGATGTTGATAAGGAAGAGGAACTGCATGAAAGAAATTTTGATATAGAGGACGGCGAAGATAAAGTTACTTATGGAGAGTACGGTGAAGAAAAACACAAGAAAAATCCAAGTTTGGAACTTGGTATGAGGTTTAGAAGTCTAGAACAATTTAAAGATGCATGTACGAATTGGGGAATCAAGAATAGTCGTCAGCCTCATTTTCCTACAAATGACACGGAGAGAGTTATTTTAAGTGCAAAGAACTTGGTTGTCCTTTTTAGAATACATGCTAGTCACGTGAGTAAGATAGATCAAACAGTCCAAATAAAGTCTTATAATTTAGAACACACTGGTGGTAACGTATTTGATAACTTCCATAGGACTTATGGGTGGCTTGCAAAAAAATACTTTGACATGTTTAGAGTTGATCCAACTTGGAGTTTGGTTGGCTTCATAAATACAATTAAGAAATATTATTTGGCAAAATGAGGGCTTGGAGGGCCAAAGATTATGCATTGAAATGGATACATGGGGATGAATGTGCTCAATATGCCAAGCTATTGTCTTATAGAGTTGAATTATTACAATCAAATCCCGGTTCAACTGTGGAGTTGTGTAGAGATGAAGGAAAATTCTTGGATTTTTATGTATGTATTGGTGCGCTCAAAGAGGCATTCAAGTCTTGTTGTAGGCCTTTAATTAGCCTATATGGCTGCTGGTTGAAAGGAAATTATGGTGGAAACTTGTTAAGTGTTGTTGCCATTGACCCAAATGACTGCACTTTCCCAATAGCTTATGCAGTTATAGCAGAACCTGAAAGCAGAGAAACTTGGAGTTGATTTCTTGTAAACCTTAGGTTGGATTTGGAGATTAGAAATAGCCATCATATTGCTTTCATGTCAGATAGACAGAAGGTGAAATTTTTTATTATTATTTTATATAGTTTACTATTTATGATTTTTTTTACTAACTTACATATTTTTTGCAGGTCTTGATTGGAGCAGTGAATGACTTGTACCCTAATGCTGAACATAGAAACTGTGTTAGGCATATGTACCAAAATTTTAGACAAAAACACAAAGGAAAGAACTTAAAAGACTTGGTATGGAATGCAGCAAGGGCCAGTAATGCGGTTATATTTAGAAAGTGTATGGAGGATATTGAAAATGAAGATAAAGAAGCCAGGGAATGGTTCAATCATCCAAAAAGACCATTTAATACCTGGACCAGATCAATGTTCAAGATACACACCAAATGTGACATGTTGCTCAACAACTTATGTGAGAGTTTCAATAGGTAATTTACTACTGTTTATATTCTAAATACTATTTCAATAGAAAATTTCAATATTTATATTTATAAATATTTTTTCTAATTATATGTAGTATTGTTGTTTATTTATTTTAAATACATATTTGATGCAAGAGATAAGGCTATAATTACTATGTTGGAGATGATCAAGAACAAGTTGATGAGGAGAATGTACACAAAAAGAATATGGATATAAGTTCCAAAAGCATATTTTTCCTAAGATAGAAAAAAACTAATCAGAATCAGAAATGAGGGTGCTATGTTTAAACCATATTTTTCAGGAGGCCCTAACGTATTAGTTGAAGGCCCTGGGGGGCCTTTCATTATTGATTTGGTAAAAAATACATGTACTTGTAGGAGGTGGGATCTCACACGCTTACCTTTCCCATATGTTGTAGTGAGTATCCTTGACAATAATGAGAGATTGGAAGATTTTGTGGTGTCTTATTACCATGTTGAAACCTATAAGAATGTTTACTCTTATTTTATCAACCTAACAAATCATGAGGATTATTTTCATGTAGTGGAGAATGGTGGTGTAGTTATCCCACCTAAGATAGTGAAGAAAAAGAGGGGTAGGAAGCCTAAAAATAAGAGAAAGGAAGCTGATGAAATAGAACAAAACAAAAAAGCTGAAAAAAGCCACATCAAAGATTATCTAAAAAGGGCACCATAGTGATAAGCTGTTCTATTTGCAAGAAGATTGGGCATAATGCCAGAGGGCATTTTAAGTTTGAAGAAAATGCTTCTCAGATGCTAGCGCAAGTAGCAACATCTTCTATTCTAAATCCAAATCAAGATAGTGATGGTGATGGTGAAGGACCTAATATTATGCTGACCAATCACTCAACCATTACCGAAGTGATTCTTAATCTTTAATATTGTTCGATTGCATCTTAACACACAAACTAAATCTTCTTTTTTTCATCAGGGACCAATTCAAGACGTTAGTGCATCTAATGAGGTTGTTGCTCCTCCAACTGAAGTTGATTGTTCTTCACAACATGATGTTATCCAACCTCTAGATGTTGTTGTCGTTTCAAAGAGAGGCAGGTATGTAAAGAGAAAAATCATGTCTGATTTCGTGGTTAGTGTGCAAAAAAAGAAGTCCAGGAAATTTAAGAAAAATTAGGTCTTGTAATTATTTTTTGGGTTTTGATCATACAAATACAGTCTTAATAACGCATTATGTTGTGTCCTTTTGTCTAAACAGTTGCTATATGCTGTCTGTAATTGCATGTTTATTGACAATTTTTATTATGCACTTTAATTGCATGTGTTGCTTACTAAGCAGTTTATTTGTATGCTAGTGTTGTTTAATAAGCAACATTTTGAAATTAATGAAATGGTAGTTTGTGAAAATATATTCATATTAGCCTTATTATTCTTGTCTGCTTATAATACATTTATATCTTATGCGAGATAGACACAATAGTATTTTAACTTCACTAGAAAATTATAAATAAGTTATGTGAGTTGGATACAGTAGTATTATAGCTTCAGTAGAGTTATAAAATGACTCGAATAGGGCATACAAACAAAATAAGAATTTTCTAGCATTGATTATTTTACTATTGAATAATTATGAATGTGCATCATGTAATAGAAAAGGCAAAACCTTTGTAGTATAGGATAATCTTCTTAAACTAATGTAAAATAATTATGAATGTGCATTATCTGAAGAGGGTGATTAGGTGAATGTGCATCATATAATAGAAAAGGCAAAACCTTTGTAGTATAGGATAATCTTCTTAAACTAATGTAGAATAATTATGAATGTGCATTATCTAAAGAGGGCGGTTAAGTGACGCTGGGCAGAGGTGTTTTATATCTATTGAAACCCATTTGGGTTTTGGGTCAAACCATATTAAGGGTGACATGGGTCTAAAGTGGGCATGACCTATTTAAGTTTATGTGGCATTTATTTTTGAATTTTTCTTATTGAATTTTATGCCATGTCATATTTATGATAGGGATTTGAGGCAAAATGATTTTAAAGTGACAATGTTAAAGTTTAGTTACTTTTAAGTGATAAAAAATAGTTGAATGACTTTAGTAAAATTAGAAGATAGTTCAATGACCATCAGTGAAATTAACCCGTAAGATAGTTTAAGTAAAGGTAAAAAAAGGACTCAAATGGAATTTCGTAAATTCAAAACTAATGCAATAGTTCAATCTGATAGCACATGAGCTAATGTGCTATATTGATTTTCTATTATTTACCAGATCTAGACCCAATCAAAGTATAATATGGCACATTAGTCCATGTGCTATCATTGTATTTTTATCACTCTCCCCTAATAATGAAACTTTTATCTGTATCAAAAAGAGAGTGTCAGAAACTCTTGAACTAATTTAATGCGGTAAGAACACTGTTTTCTATGATAAATTGATCTATAAAACCTAAAATGACTTTGAAAAACATTATAAATAACTAGTATTATATAAATGATTTTGTTGCATAATGAATCAACTAATTTTCTTATAGAAAGAACATTTGATGCGGAATTTGCAAATCAATCCGAATCCATACTTACAAGTTACAAAGCAAACAATAGGAACATGCTCCCACTTCCTTTTGCAATGAAAATAATGAGCCACACCGTCCCATGTGCTTCCTCCTTTCGTGCATATGCAATGAGTGGTGTTTTGTTTTGATGACCTAACAAACTTTTATGTGAAGAATCAGGTTGAAGACCTAATGCATATATAGTATCACAAGTCATCTATGTCTTCAGGAATTCTGGATCATACATTGCTAAATAAGGACGGACCAACTGAGGGACTTGATCCCTCATCGGACTCACAAATTCAAGAACAAGCCAACTCGACAGCTGTAAAAAGCTGTGACAGAAAAGTGACTGGCTGTCACTGTGCACGCTACAGTGTAGCAACAGTGCAACAGTCACTTCCTAGTGGTTGAGTCTTGTACCTTAAAGATTTTGGACATCCTTCTTGGGATATGGAATGGAAGATAATATCTTGAAGGAAAGAACAACAACATACTCACTTGAGCAATTACTAAGAACATTCAAGCATTAAGTGCTCTCAAGTATTAAAGACTCAAGTGCTTCAAGAGCAAGAAGACAACTTCACTAAGGCATACACGACGTGTTTATCAAGTATTGATATTGTCCTTAATTGAGTTGTAATCTTGTATTTTGTTTTCATTGTATCCTACTAGCTTTTGTAGAAGCAACTAGTTAGGAACCTTTAATTTCTCATTCTATAAACTGTTGTGTGGCTAAGGTTAGTCATGTGTCAAAGTCTTTGTAATTAGGTAGTTTCAAAGTGGCTTGTAAGAAGTATTACAAGTTAGTGTGTAGAAGTCTTTGTAAGGTTGCCTTTCAAAGTGGCTTGTAATAGTTTAGATTACAAGTTAGTGAAGTTGAAATCATACAAGTGTAGGTCATGATTTTTGTCCCCTTGAGTGGGATTTTTCCACGTAAAAATCCCTTGTCTCTTTACTTGTCTCTCTAGCTCTTAACTCTCTGGTGACCAGTAAAGGACCCAGTACCTCTACTGTTTAATGGACTCTTAAAAACTATCACATACAACAATGCTAATCAGTTACCTCAACTCTCAAAGGAAGAAAAAAAAAAGGATAAGAACAAGGGGAAAAACATTCAGGGATTTTTTGTCCCAAGTTTATATTGTCCTTCCATTTCAACTCTCTCTCTCTCTCTTTTTGCACTAGAACCTTACTGCCTTACTGTCTTCATTTCTTGTTATAATCACTAGACACAAAGTCTAAGAAAGTGTTTTCTTTAAAATATATATAAAATACTTTAAAATTTTATAGCTTAAATATGTCATGGCATTTCTATAGTTATAAAAACATGTTATTATAGGTAAATAAAATGTCTATTGTAAGAAAGTGTCTTTTTATATAAAGGTATTAATTCTTTTTGGAATTTACTAAAAATTAAGAAATTTATTATTTAAAATAAAACAAAATGACACTTTTCATTTATTAAAAGTTCGATGTGGTTAACACTAAATTAATTTATCTTTTATTTAAATAAAATATTCAATAATAAAAAACTACTATAAGCGGTAATTTTTTTCATATTAAAAGAAAATAAAGCTATCCATAATTTTATTTGGTTTGATGTGTCGCTCTTTGATTTGTTTAAAAACGATACAATTTTATATTTGGAATTTTGCTAATTCAACAATTCCTATTTCACACTTAATAAGAATATATTACAAGCACAAAAATATTATAACATATTTAAGATTATAAGTGCTAAACATTTTTTTTGCCACGTAGAATTTGTTTTTTTTTAATAACTCGTGTCCAGTCACATAAAATTATGATTTAAAATAAAGGGGTACGTGGTAAAAGCTAGACTTGAAGTTGACTTGGTTTGAATATGTGTCAATCCATTTAATACGAAGAAAATGTGTATATATTACAATTCCGTTCATATCCCTTCCACTTTCAGATTCCTCGTTGCCACACAGACTTTGGTGAGAGGAAACACTATAGCTTCTGCTTTTTTTTTAATTATATGCAGCATTGCTTATAGAGAGAAAAGTTAAAGAAAATCAGAGCTTTCCATTTTAAATTAGTAGAGAGATGGGACTCACAGGAGCGTTCTTGGTGACTCTCATCGTATTGGCCGTTGCCTTTCCCGTTAATGGCTGCTCGGCGGAGGACATAGCAGCATTGCTAGATTTCAAGGCAGCTCTCTACGAGCCTTACTTGGGCATCTTCAACACTTGGACAGGCACCAATTGCTCGGACTGGTATGGAATAAGCTGTGACCCCATTACACAACGAGTTGCCAATATTATCCTCCGGGGCGAATCCGAAGATCCAATCTTCGAGAAAGCCGGACGTTCGGGTTACATGACAGGTAGAACCGATTTAGAATTTAAATTTAATAGATCTATTCACAAACATCATTGAAATCGCCACTTAGTGTTTACACTATTTTTGTTTCATTTTTTCGATTTGTCTATTTAATTAATTTCAAGCTATTTAGATGTTCTAGATATATAGCGGACCTATAGTTTAAATTTAGCGAGTATTCATAGTTCTGAGACCTATATAGTTCACATTCATCTTTATTATACTGCATTTTCTAACACCACAGATTCGCCTATGATGACAGGTTCTCTCTCTCCATCTCTCTGCAAGCTTGACATGCTCACAACTCTTGTTGTTGCTGATTGGAAGGACATCAGTGGTGAGATTCCAACTTGCCTTGCTTCGCTTCAGAACCTTCGTATCCTTGACCTCATTGGAAACAAAATATCTGGCGAAATTCCATCAGACATTGGTCAACTGAGTGAACTCACAATCCTTAACCTTGGTGACAATCAAATTTCTGGCTCTATTCCTCCTTCTATTGTCAACCTGGGAAAATTAATCCACCTCGATCTCAGCAACAACATGCTCACTGGAGAAATCCCATCGGATATTGGAAAAATGAGCATGTTGAGCCGAGCAATAGTGAACAATAACCAAATTTCTGGTTCAATCCCGACTTCTATAGCAAAACTTTACCGGTTAGTCGATCTGGATTTATCAACCAACCAAATTTCCGGTTCAATACCGGCTGAGTTAGGTTCCATGCCGGTTCTCACTGTTCTAAACTTAGACAGCAACCAGATCTCGGGTTCAATCCCTACAAATCTACTTACTAGCTCGGGATTAAACATTCTCAACTTAAGTCGAAATTCTTTAGAGGGAATTTTACCTGATATTTTCGTTCCAACAACGTATTTTACACACCTGGATTTATCGTACAACAACCTTGGAGGTTCGATTCCTAAAACGTTGTCATCTGCTAAGTACGTTGGACATTTGGATTTGAGCAACAACCACCTTTGTGGATCCATTCCGGAAGGATCTTTTTTCAATTCCCTGGAGGCTTCATCCTTCTCTAACAACGATTGTTTGTGTGGATCGCCTTTACTTTCATGTTAATATTTTTGATTTTTCTGTTTTCAGATTTTATTGTTCTTAATTGACCAGAATGATGGTTGATTACACATCATTGGTTTATGATTTCATTTAAGAATAAACAAGAAAATGTTGAAAGAGGACTGAACATTTCTAAAGTTTCATGCTGCGCTTCCCTTTTTCTAGCATTTTTTTTTTCATGCTGCGGTTATTCATTTGCGAAGACAATGGTAACAACTGTTTCAGCCGCTAGACATTTTAGTGATTTCATTGAGCTGTAATTTTAAATAATACTGTACAACGATTATCTCCTACATCAGCCGCTAGACATTTGATGCTGTACAACGGCTATCACGTTGGGCCATTCATGCGTGCACGTGAAAATGCGTCAAACATGCAAGAGAGAATCAAAAACATTGTACCCCTTCATTGTTTTTAATTCTTAATTAATCATTATTTACTCAGTACTCAATGGTGACTTCTCTTTCTCTAACTGCGCCGCTGACTCTATTTAAGTTCCGTGTTATTTCCCGTCGATAGAAATTATTCCGCCATGCTGTTTTCTGAAGTATTCATATAATTTTTGGAAAAATTTAAGTTGGGCAAAAGTTTTGAGGTCTTTTGAATATATATATATATATATATATATATATATATATATATATATATATATATATATATATATATATATATATATATATATATATATACTACCCTCGATAATGCGTTGTTACCGGGGGACGTCCCTCGGTAATCTGCATTGGTAAATAGCCATTTTAAGTTGTGAGCTTGCTGGCAGAATTTTCGAATCAATGACTTCAGCCTAAAAATCTCAATTTTGATGGCATAAGCAGATGCATATTATTTTATAGAAGAAATTAAAGAAGGGACAAAACCAATAAGATGATAGGAAAGTTGTTGGAATTGGTGTAATTATTAGGGTAGTGATTACACAGCTTAGTAATTATAGTATTATAGTTACGCACTACTAGAAATCAGGCTATTTCCGACCGAAATCGGTCTGACACTTTCCGACCGAAATCGGTCAGAAATAAGAGTAGTTGGTCGCAAAAGTCAACAAATTTTGCTGACATCAAAAAAAATAATATACTAAGTGTGTGTATAGTATAATATAGTTTATATATATAAAGACATGTATTTATATATATCGAATATAGCTTTTATATATATATATATATATATATACATCTTAAGTTGTTTAGTATATGCTATTTTAGAAGAACAATATTTTAGTAGTCTGTCTTCAATTGCAGTTTGATGTGCCAAACTAAAATTTCTGATAAGATGATCTTTTTTTTATATTTAAAATTTGGCTATTGATTTGAAGGGATTCCACCTCTATTTAAAGGGGCTATTCACCGAATTCAAGTTGTAAGGTACATGTGAATTATGTTAAGCCGCATCCATTTTTATCTATCTTCCGGTGCATAAAAAGAAATTACGGTCTCCGATTTGGCATATCTATTTGTGATTTATCAATTAATCTGCACTTTTAATTGTTTTCCATGTGATGATAGCTACAAACATACGATATTGCAAATCTGCTTTTGCATTCACTAGAAATTTGTGTGACTATTTCTGTTATTGAATGTGGTCATTGATTGGAATGGTAAAATTGTAAAATATAGCTTATTCAGTTCCTTCACACCTTTAACAATGTAACTGGAAAAAATCTGCAGTGTCTTAGTCCAACTACAGCCTGAGCCGTCATTTGGTTTATCAATCTTTGATGTATAACCACTAATTATCTTCCCAGAACCGACAGAAGAAGGTATTAGTTGGATAAATAATGAAGCTCTTTCGTAAAAAAATTGTCTTTAAGATTAGGAAATGATGCAAGACAATCCAAGAAATAGGAGATTTTAACCTTGATTCTGTAGCAAATGATTTGGTAGACTATTAGGGATAAATCATGTTATTAATGTTTAACCTTTTAATTTAATCTTAATCGCTAGTATGCATTAGGCGCGATTAATAATAAATTATCGTGACTATGGGTACGGCTCCCGTGGCATAGTCATGATACGTGACCCCAAAATTCGAGTGCACGCTGGCGTGACTCGACCATCATACCGTTAAATTGAATAAATTATCGTGATTATGGGTACGGTTCCCGTGGCATAGTCATGATACGTAACTCCAAAATTCGAGTGCACGCTGGCGTGACTCGACCCACCCAACTTTAATTAAAAGCGGTTTAAAAGGAATAAAAATGCACGTAGGTTTCAAACAATATTTCAAAATCAGATAAATAGACCAATAATAATAGTTGAGAGACCGTGCTAAAACCACGGAACCCGGAAATGCCTAACACTTTCTCTCGGGTTAACATAATTCCTTACCCGGATTTCTGTGTTCGCGGACTGTAAAACAGAGTCAATTTTTTCTCGATTCGGGATTTAAACCTGTGACTTGGGACACCATAAACTATCCCAAGTGGCGACTCTGAATTTTAAATAAAATAATCCCGTTTCGATTGTCACTTAAATTGAAAAAAAACTCCCTTATACCCTCCCGGGGTAGTAAAAAGGAGGTGTGATATTATATAGTTAGTAATTTTCTATTTTCTAAATAAAGGGTCGCTACAAGATCAATTTGGAGGAGTACACTCAGAGCTTGCCACCAAATGAGCAAGGCGAGCGACCGCCCATTCCATCCGAAGAAGCGGAGAGGATATGGTTGGATGTTGTCGGTGGTCCTAAAAAGGGGATAGCATACGGCCTTGCAGATAAATCGTTTCGGTGCTACAGGGCTGGATTGCAAGGTATAGGGACTTCCGCCCAAGGCGTAGCGATTGATAGGTCGACTATATTGTCTATGGAACAGAAGATCGCAAAGCTGATAGCAGAGCTTGAAGAGTCAAAAGCTAGAGAAAAGAAACAACTAGAAAGGAGTGATGAAAGATTTAATCTCCTTCAAAGTAAACTGGCCAATCTTCTTGCTAGTGGTGGTTTCCCCATTCCCCGGTCTCCTCCTCTTTCCCCATGTGCTGGCGATGAAGATTATAGGAGTGAAGATGAAGATGAAAATGAAAATGAAGATGATGCTATAAAAAAACTCAGTGAATGTTGGGTATTGTTAAACAAAGTTTTGAACTTGCCAATATTTTGTTGTTGTTGGTTATTTGAATGATAATTATATTATTTTGTTATCGAACACTTTAGTAGTTTTTGTTGTGGTTATTAGTTGTCGTTAAGGTCTTGTTGTGGTTATTTATATAATGTTGGTTATGAGTTGTTGTTGAAGCCTTGTTGGGTTATCATTATGGTTCAATGGCAGCAATGTCAGCTGCCATTATAGGATTGGTATAAATTGGTAGGTGGTGTAGCGTAAAAACAGCCATTTTTTGCCCATTTTTTACCCAGATTTCCGACCGAATTCGGTCGGAAATTAATTAATTTTTGCCCAGAATTCATACTTTCCGACCACATTCGATCGGAAATTATGAATTTATATATATTTTTAAAAACAAATTAAGAATTTACAAATAATTATTTAATTAAATAAAATTATATTTTTTTAAAATTTTCGACTGATTTCGATCGGAAACTAAAGTTTGACAACCAGTCAACGCGTTGAAGTTTTCGACCGATTTCGGTCGGAAATTTCCGACCACTGGCGGTCGGTACTCGTTTGCGACCAGTAGTTCCCCGTCCAAAGTCGCAATTTGGTCGAAAACTTCGGACGAAAATCACTTTATTTCTAGTAGTGATGACGACATGTTTTGTCGTAATATAATTACAATATAATTACAAGTGTACTGCTTGATTGCACCAGTGTGATTACAAAGTTATATTAAATTTCATATATAAAGTTAATTATCAAAAAATAAAAGTTAAGATACAAACATATCTTTATAAATAATACTAATAAGTTTGACATTTCAAATAGATATTGTTTCTTGAAAATATATTAATTACTGATCATATAAAAACTAAAAAGTACATATCTTGTAAGAACTACATGGTGTGCATGTGGTGCTAGCAAAATGAGCCTTTATTTTGCTGATCCGCTCAATTCGTCCATATTTTAATGAATTGGGTGAGTGATATTTAAGTTGGGTAAAATTTGGGCTTTAACTCATATTCAACCCGTAGAAATATGGGTATCCATGGGTAAAATATGAGTTAGACTAGTGGGTTATCTTCCAACTTTTTCATATTTGTTTAGCTTAGCATTTTCCTTATGAACTCATTTTCCTCTAATTGAAGGAAATTGTTTTACTTATCAAAAGAAAGAAAAATATTTTTCAAAACTCTTTTTCAATCTAACCCATCATATGCCTCATCCCCACCAACCCACCCCCACCCCAAACCACCCTAGCCCATCCACCCCTACACCCACTACTACCATCCCAACCCCACCCAACTCAATAGAAATATTATTAAGGGTGTGTTTCGTATAAAGGAAAATATTTTCTCCGAAAATAAGTAGTAATCTTATTCATTTTCTGGTGTTTGGTACGCAAATCAAGAAAAATATTTTCTCAAGAGTATTCATAAAATGATACAATAAACATGAAGACATAAACTTCGAACCAACAACATTCCGAACCCACAAATTTCACAAACTTCTGAACCGCAAAACTTTCGAAACCGCAAAATTTCGAACCCGTAAACTTTATAATTTCAAAACTCGTAAAATTCGAAACACATAAACCTCCGAACTCATAACTTTGGAACTTGTAAAATATTGAACATGTAAATCGAAAGATGAAAAAAGTAAAACTGAAAATATATTAAAAAATATATATTTTTTCCGGGTGGGTGGGGTGGGGGGTTGCAGAAAAAAAACAAAAATTTAAAATTACAAAAAAAGTAAAATAAAATATTTTTTTGCGGGAGTGGGGTGGCGGGGGGGGGGGGGGGGGGGGGCGGAAAAAAAA
>ML265925.1:118497-174755 GCA_005239495.1 Nicotiana undulata | reverse complement strand
CCCCTCTTTCTAAATAAAAAAAGAGGAGAAAAAGAGGAAAAGGGGGGGGGAGGGTGCAGGAAAAAAAAACATAAATTTTAAACTTACAAAAAAAAAAGTAAAAAGAATTTTTTTCTTTTGCAGGGTGGGGTGGTGACGAAAAAAAATCTTTTTGGAGAGAGGGTACGGGGTGGGATTATGTGGGTGAGTATGGGGTGGGTTGGTGAGGGTAAGGAATAGGGTGAGGAAAGTTGAGAAGAATTTTAGAAAATGTTTTCTCTTCTCTTGATAGGGAAAATATTTTCCTCCAATTGGAGGAAAATGAGTTGATGAGGAAAATGTTTTCCAAAACATTTAAGTCAACCAAACATGGAAAAATTAAAAAATATTTTTCGGAAAAAAAAAATACAACCCGTATAAATTACATTAGAAAAAAATACACTTATATAATATGGGTTAACCCGTATTCAACCCGCCCATTTAACACCCAATCCGTTTTTTACCCGCATGAAATATGGGCGGGTTGAGACCCAACCCGTTTTTGCTCAACCCATTTTTAACCCGCCCAAATCCAACCCAACCCGCCCATTTTCCACCACTAGCTTCATAAAATAGTTAATATATATATATATATATATATATATATATACGGTTGAAATCGAGTGTGTCCGATTTTATAGGCTCGAGAAGTTGTCTCGAGAACAAGCTCATAATGGACTGAACATGAAGATCGAAGGGCTCAGATCTCGAGCGAGTTATGGTAACATAATGACGAGATATTAGCAATTGGTCGAAGATCGCGACAGGAATCATGGGGCAAATCGAATAAGGGGTAATTGACACCAATCATGGGATTTGTTTTCGCTATTAGAATTATACCTTATTTAGGATTCATCTACTATATAAAGAGGAATCCCATGCATTTATAAACACAATACATTCACTTGAAATTAATATACACGCTGCTCTCTATTTGTTTATTACTCACTGTTGTTCTTACTGTTCTTACTACTTGATCTCGAGGCTATCCAGAATGGAGGTCAACATATTGCCACAATACTGGTTTGATTTATTTTAATCGTTCAACTAATTTATTTTACTCGCCATTTATCAATTGGTATTGAATCAGATCACGTACCCGTAAAACCAGAATACAAATTTAATCGTTACTTGGATTTCGAGGCAAACAATTTGGCGCCCACCGTGGGGCTAAGGATAATAGTGATTTTAATTCTTGTAAAACACACTATTCTACACTTGTTCTTGTCAAGAATTTTTGTTTTCAGGTTAAATCATGTTAAACTCACAAAACACATCTACACACGACGACAATGGCCATCAGACTTCACGGGGAAACAAGAATGTGATTGCTCCAGGAATCGAAATACCACAGGCTGATCTTGGAGGAGCACCGCCCGTCAACTTGGTCGACGTCAGTTCACATGTTGCTCTGAATGCGGACTTAGGCACGGATACCTAGGGAAGTGTACGCAGAGAAGGTCGAACTAAAGGTCGAGGTACACAGGGCAGAGGAGACGAAGGAGATTCGAAATGCTTCAAGCTCAATAAACCACCATTGCTCAGTTAAAAAATCAACACAAAGCTCAAAATAAGGTCGAGCAGGAGACTACTCGTTGTACCGAGCCAGTGCCGGAAATATCGGGCGATAACACCTCAGCAACCGATCCTGCTATAATGAGGATGCTCGAGGACCTCACTAAGAGAATTAAATCAGGAGAGAGGAAAATTGAGGCCAGTGATAAAAAGGTGGAGACTTACAACTCCCGAGTTGACCAGATACCGGGGGCACCACCAATCTTGAAAGGGATAGATTCGAAGAAGTTTGTGCAAAAACCATTCCCCCCGAGTGCAGCTTTGAATCCCTTTCCAAAGAAGTTCAGTATGCTTGACATACCAAAATATAACGGGACCACTGACCCCAATGAGCATGTTACCTCTTACACCTGCGACATTAAAGGTAATGATTTGGAGGATGACAAAATCGAGTCTGTGCTGCTGAAAAAATTCGGAGAAACCCTGTCGAAAGGATCAATGATTTGATATTACATCTTGTCGTCGAATTCAATCAATTCATTCGCCATGTTGGCGGATTCTTTCGTAAAAGCGCACACCGGGGCCATAAAGGTTGCAACAAGGAAATCAGGCCTCTTCAAAGTGAGACACAGTGATAACGAGATACTAAGGGAGTTTGTGTCTCGATTCCAAATGGAACGCATGGATTTTCCACCAGTCACGGATTATTGGGCCGTTCAAGCTTTCACCCAAGGATTGAATGAACGGAGTTTGATAGCATCACGCCAGTTGAAACAAAATTTGATCGAGTATCCAACTGTAACTTTGACATACGTGCACAACCAATATCAATCAAAGATCAGGGTCGAAGACGACCAGATGGGAGTCCCTTCCGGTTCAATACATTCAAACTGGTCAACAGGTAAAAACCAGAGGGACGTCAATAGAAAGCCAAGGCCGAATAAAGATCGGTACAATCCATATATTGCAAAATTGAAGGAATAACGGCCTGGGACGAAACTCTGCACGGAATGATCGAAGAAGAGATCGAGGACAGAATTCTCGGGGATTTATGAGTAAAACTGGCTTAGACAAGTATGCAGATCCCACAGAAGTGCCACGACTATCGAAGTATAATTTCAGCGTCGATACATCGGGCATTGTATCAGCTATCGGAAGGATCAAAGACACCAGGTGGCCCAGGCCTATACAGACCGATCCTTCTCAAAGGAACCCAAATTCAATGTGTAAGTATCATGGCACACACGGTCATAGGACCGAATATTGCAGGCAACTGAGGGAGGAGGTAGCTCGATTATTCAACGAGGGCCATCTTCGAGAATTCCTCATCGATCGAGCTAAAAATCACTTCAGGGAAAGAGACACCAATAGAAAGAATGAACAAGTAGAGCCTCAACATGTCATTCATATGATCGTCGGCGGGGTCGACGTTCCACAGGGGCCTATATTGAAACGCACTAAGGTGTCTATCACCAGAGAAAAACGGACTAGAGACAATGTGCCTGAAGTCACTTTATCATTCAATGAGGAAGAGGAAGAATGCATTTCTCAGCCATACAACACGCTCTGGTAATCTCTATCTTGTTAAATAAATTCAAGTTAAATGTGTTCTAGTGGATCCAGGTAGCTCGACAAACATCATCAAATAAAGGGTCGTGGAGCATCTCGGCCTGCAGGACCAAATTGTACATGCATCTCGAGCTCTACGCGATTTCAACATGGCCAGTGAACCAACTAAGGGGGAGATTATCCTACCGATGAACGTGGCCGGCACCATCCAAAAGACTAAATTCCATATAATCCAAGGCGACATGAGATATAATGCACTGCTCGGAAGGCCTTGGATCCAACACATGAGGGCAGTACCGTCGACCCTCCACCAAATGATGAAGTTCCCGACGACGGATAGTGTAAAAATGGTATACGAGGAACAACATGTTGCAAAGGAAATGTTTGCAGTCGATGAGGTAATATTGATTTCAATACCTTCGACTTCAGAAAAATCGAGCACCAAAGATAAGAAGGCAGCCAAATAGCAATCACCGCCCCCAGCCTCGACCGAATCGGAGAAACATGTAGTAGATGGAGAAGAAGAAGAGGATTTTCTAACTCATCGGACCTTTGTTTCTCCCGAAGATTCAGATGCCACCAAATCAACGGTTGAAGAGCTGGAATAAGCGATACTAATCGAGTATCTGCACGAACGAAAGGTATACCAGGGAACGGGGCTAACCCCCGAACTCAAGAAAAAAATCATTCAATTTCTTATTGATAACATGGACTGTTTTCATGGTCCCATTTAGACATGACAGGAATCCCCGATGGGATAACAACGCATCAACTGAGCATGAATCCCAAGTTCAGACTAGTGAAGCAAAAGAGAAGGCCCCAGTCCAAGGTAAAGCATGCCTTCATAAAGGACGTGGTAACTAAACTTCTCAAACTAGGATCCATTCGGGAGGTGAAATATCCCGAATGGTTAGCTAATGTAGTCGTAGTCCTCAAAAAGGGGAACAAACATAGAATATGTGTAGGCTATAAGGACTTGAACAAAGCGTGTACGAAAGATTCTTTTCCATTGCCGAACATCGATTGCATGATCGATGCCATGGTCGGCCACGATATCCTTACTTTTCTCGACGCCTATTCTGGGTACAATCAAATCCAAATGGACTCAGAAGACCAAGAAAAGACTTTTTTTATCACTAAGTATGGAACCTATTGCTCTAATGTAATGCCCTTTGGGCTAAAAATAATGCAGGAGCTACATATCAATGCCTAGTTAACAAAATATTCGAAGAACAAATAGGTAAATCATGAAAGTTTACATTGACGACATGCTAGTTAGGTCCCTGCGCGCAGAGGACCTTTTAGCTTATTTGCAGGAAACGTTCGAGATCTTAAGTAAGTATACCATGTGCTTTCGGGGTCGGTCCAGGAAAATTCCTCGGCTTCATGGAATCAAATCGGGGAATCAAAATCAACCCTGATAAGATCAAAGCCATCGAGGAAATCACCGTCGTAGATAGTGTAAAAACCGTACAAAGGCTGACCGGAAGGATAACTGCCCTGGGTCGATTCATCTCGAGGTCATCGGATCGGAGTCACAGGTTTTTCTCCCTACTTAAAAAGAAAAATAATTTCGCCTGGACCCTGGAATGCCAACAGGCGTTTGAGGAATCGAAGCGATACTTATCGAGCCCACCTCTTCTCCACACACCGAAGGTAGATGAGAAACTTTACTTATATTTGGATGTGTCTGAAATCGTAGTAAGTGGTGTCCTAGTTCGAGAAGATCAAGGTACGCAGTTTCCTGTTTATTATGTAAGTCAAACCTTAGGAGATGCTGAAACTAGGTATTCACACCTAGAGATATTGGCACTAGCATTGATAAGCGCTTCGAGAAAATTAAAGCCATATTTCCAATGCCACCCCATATGTGTACTAACCACTTATCCACTCCGTAATATTTAAAAAAGACCAAATTATCAGGGTGAGCCTTTGAACTCAGCGGGTACGATATTGAATATCAACCCCGACCGGCCATCAAGTCTCAAATTTTGGCAGACCTAGTGGACAATTTCACGCTGACCCTTGTACCTGAAGTGGAAAAGGAACTTTTACTAAAGTCAAGTACATCATCGGGGGTGTGTACCCTCTTCACAGACGGTTCCTCGAATGTGAAAGGGTTTGAGCTCAACATTGTTTTGAAGCCACCCACGGGTAGAATTATTAGACAATTTAAATTTTTTAAATTGACTAACAACGAGGCCGAGTATGAGACCATTATTGCAGGTCTCGAGCTAGCTAAAAGCTTGGGAGGAGATGTCGTTGAAGCTAAATGCGAATCTCTACTGGTAGTAAACCAGGGAAACGGAACCTTCAAAGTTCGAGAGGATAAGATGCAAAGGTACTTAGACAAATTGCAGGTAACCTTGCACCGTCTTGAAGAATGGACTCTACAACATATACCTCGAGAACAAAACACCGAGGCCGATGCACTTGGGGTCATCGGCCGATGAAGATGAGATCATCTCGGGAACTGTTGTCCAACTCTCGAGATCTGTGATCGAGGAAGGGAATGCCGAAATAAATTCTACAAGCTTAACCTGGGACTCGAGAAATAAATACATCGAGTACTTGAAGAACGGAAAGCTCCCATCAGATCCTAAAGAATCGAGGGCCTAACAGACTAAAGTCGCTCGTTTCACATTAGACGAAGATGTAACAATATACAGAAGGACGTTCGATGTGCCATTGGTAGTATGCTTAGGACCGAGAGATACTGACTATGTTCTATAAGAAATCCATGAATGCACTTGTGGGAACCATTATGGCGCTGAGTCACTAGTTCGCAAGGTCGTTAGAGCAGGATATTACTGGGATAGCATGGAAAAAGACCCTACGGAGTTCGTTCGAAGATGCGATAAATGGGGGATGGACATCGTCGGCCCTCTGCCTTCGGCCCCAGGAAAAGCTAAGTTTATTTTGTTTATGACTGACTATTTCTCCAAATGGGTTGAAGTACAGGCCTTCGAAAAAGTTTGGGAGAAATAAGTGATAGATTTCATATGGGATCACATCGCATGTCGATTTGGGATACCCGCAGAAATAGTATGTGACAAAGGCAAACAACTCATCGGCAGTAAGGTACCGAAATTCCTCGAGGATCATAAAATAAAGAGGATAATGTCAACACCGTATCACCCTAGTGGAAATGGACAGGACGAATCAATGAACAAGACTATCATCCAATTACTAGTTTTATTTATTTTAATTCTTCAACTCATTTATTTAACTTTCCATTTATCAATTGGTATTGAATCAAATCATGTATTCTTAAAACCAAAATACAAATTTAATTATTACTCGGATTTCGAGGTAAACAGTTTGGTGCCCACCGTGGCGCTAAGGATAATACTGATTGTCTAGTGCTAATTCTGGTAAAACACACTATTTTACACTTGTTCTTCTCAAGAATTTTTGTTTTCAGGTTAAATCATGTCAAACTCACAAAAGACATCTACACACGGCGACAATGACCTCAGACTTTACGAGGAAACAAAAATGTGATTACTCCAGGAATCGAAGTGCCACAGGATGATCTTGGAGGAGCACCACCCATCAACTTGGTCGACGTCAGTTCACATGTTGCTCTGAATGAGAACTTAGGCGCGGATCCCGAGGGAATTGTACGCAGAGGGATGTCAAACTGACGATCGAGGTACACAAGGCAGAGGAGACGAATGAGATTCGAAATACTTCAAGCTCAACAAACCGCCATTTCTCAGTTACAAAATCAGCACAAAGCTCTAAATAGTGTCGAGTAGGAGACTACTCGCCGTACCAAGCAAGTGCCGGAAAGATCGGGTGATAACATCTCGGAAACCGATCCTGCTATAATGAGTATGCTCGAGGAACTCACTAAGGGAATCGAATCAGGAGAGAAGAAAATCGAGGCTAGTGATAGGAAGGTGGAGACTTAGAACTCCCGAATTGACCAGATACCGGGGGCACCACCAATCTTGAAAGGGATGGATTCGAAGAAGTTTGTGCAAAAACTGTTCCCCCCCAAGTGTGGCTCCAAAGCCCATTCCAAAGAAGTTCAGTATGCCTCACATACCCAAATATAACGGACCCTAATGAGCATGTTACCTTTTACACATGCGCCATTAAGGGTAATGATTTGGAGGATGACGAAACCGAGTTTGTATTGCTGACAAAATTCGGAGAAACCCTGTCGAAGGGAGAAATGATTTGGTATCATAACTTGCCGCTGAATTCAATCGATCATTCGCCATGTTGGTGGATTCTTTCATAAAAGCGTATGCCGGTGCCATAAAGGTTGCAACAAGGAAATCAAACCTCTACAAAGTGAGACATAAGGATCGAGGATAGAATTCTCGGGGACTTATGAGTAAAAATGGTTTCCACAAGTATGCATATCCCACAGAAGCGCCACGACTATCGGAGTATAATTTCAGCGTCGATGCATCGGGCATTGTATCGGCTATCGGAAGGATCAAAGAAACTAGGTGGCCCAGAATTATATAGATCGATCATTCTCAAGAGAACCCAAATTTAATGTATAAGTATCATGGCACATACGGTCATAGGACCAAAGATTGCAGGCAACTTAGTGAGGAGGTAGCTCGATTATTCAGGGAGGGCCATCTGTGAGAATTCCTCAGCGATCGAGCTAAGAATCACTTTAGGGAAAGAGACACCAACAGAAAGAATGAATAAGAAAAACCTCAACAAGTCATTCATAGGATCGTCGACGGGGTCGACATTCCATAGGGACCTATATTCAAACGCATTAAGGTGTCTTTCACCAGAGAAAAATGGACTAGAGACTATGTGCCCGAAGGCACTTTATCATTCAATGATGAAGAGGCAAAAGGCATTTCTTAGCCACACAAAACACGCTTTGGTAATCTCTATCTTGTTAAATAAAACTCAAGTGAAACGTGTTCTAGTGGATCCAGGTAGCTCACCAAACATCATCAGATCAAGGGTTGTGGAGCAGCTCAGCATGAAAGACCAAATTGTACCTGCATCTCGAGCTCTAAACGGTTTCAACATAGCTATAGAAATAACTAAGGGGGAGATTATCCTACCGGTGAACGTGGCCGGCACCATCTAAGATACTAAATTCCATGTCATCGAAGGCGACATGAGATATAATGCACTGCTCGAAAGGTCTTGGATCCACAACATGAGGGCAGTACCATCGACCCTCCACCAAATGAAGAAGTTCCCGATGACGGATGGTGTAAAACGGTATACGGGGATCACCATGCTGCAGATGAAATATTTGCGGTCGATGAGGTAATACCGATTTCGATACCATCGACTTCAGAAAAATTGAGCACCAAATATAAGAAGGTAGCCAAATAGCAATCACCGCCCCCAGCCTCGACCGACTCGGAGAAATAGGTAGAAGATGAAGAAGAAGAATATGAGGATTTTCTAACTCCTCGGACCTTTGTTGCTCCCGAAGATTCAGATTATACTAAATCAACGGTCGAAGAGCTGGAATAGGTGATACTAATCGAGTATCTGCCCAAATGAAAGGTATACCTAGGAATGGGCCTAACCGCCGAACTCAGGAAAAAACGCATTCAATTTCTTATTGATAACATGGACTATTTTTCATGGTCCCATTCAGACAAGACAGGAATCCCATAAGAGATAACAACGCATCGACTGAGCATGGATCCCAAATTCAGACCGGTGAACCAAAAGAGAAGGCCCTAGTCCGAGGTAAAGCATGCCTTCATAAAGGACGTGGTAGCTAAACTTCTCAAATAGGATCCATTCGGGAGGTAAAGTTTCCCGAATGGTTAGCTAATGTAGTAGTTGTCCCCAAAAAGAGGAACAACCTTAGAATGTGTGGAGGCTATAAGAACATGAACAAAGCGTGTATGAAAGATTCTTTTCCATTGCCGAACATCGATCGCATGATCGATGCCACGGAAGGCCATGAGATCCTTACTTTTCTCGACGCCTATTATGGGTACAATCAAATTCAAATGGACCAGAAGACCAAGAAAAGACTTCTTTTACCACTAAGTATGGAACCTATTGCTATAATATAATTCCCTTCGGGCAAAAAAATGCAGGATCTACATATCAACGCCTAGTTAACAAAATGTTCAAAGAAGAAATAGGTAAATCAATGGAAGTTTACATTGATGACATTCTAGTAAAGTCCCTGCGCACAGAGGACCATTTAGCTCATTTGTAGGAAATGTTCGAGATCTTAAGGAAGTATAACATGAAGCTCAACCCCGAGAAATGTGCTTTCAGGGTCGGTTCTTACAAATTCATCGGCTTCACGGTATCAAATCGGGGAATCAAAATCAATGATCAAAGCCATGGAGGACATCACCTTCGTAGATAGTGTAAAAAGCGCACAAAGGCTGACCGGATGGATAGAGGCCCTGGGAAAATTCATCTCGAGGTCATCGGATCGGAGTCACGGGTTTTTCTCCCTACTTAAAAGGAAAAATGATTTCTCCTGGACCCCAGAATGCCAACGGGCGTTTGAGGAATCAAAGCGATACTTATCGAGCCCACATTTGCTCCACACACCGAAGGCAGATGAGAAACTTACTTATATTTAGTTGTGTCCGAAGTCGCAGTAAGTGGTGTCCTAGTTCGAGAAGATCAAGGTACGGAGTTTCCTATTTATTATGTAAGTCGAACCTTAGGAGATGCTGAAACTAGGTATCCACACTCAGAGAAGTTGGCACTAGCATTAATAAGTGCTTCGAGAAAATTAAAGCCATATTTCCAATGCCACCCCATATGTGTAATAACCACTGACCCACTCTGTAATGTTTACACAAGCCCGAATTATCAGGGTGATTGGCCAAATGGGCCGTCAAACTTAGCGGGTTCGATATTGAATATCAACCCCAAACGGCCATCAAGTCTCATATTTTGGCAGACTTTGTGGCCGATTTCACGCCAACCCTTGTACCTAAAGTAGAAAAGGAACTTTTACTAAAATCAGGTACATCATCGGGAGTGTGGACCCTATTCACGAACGGTTCCTCGAATGTGAAAAGGTCCAGGATCAGCATCGTTTTGAGGCCACCCACGGGTAGAATTATTAGACAATCCATTAAAACTTTTAAATTGACTAAAAACGACGCCGAGTATGAAACCATGATTGCAGGTCTTGAGCTGGCTAAAAGCTTGGGAGTAGAAGTCGTTGAAGCTAAATGCGACTCCCTACTAGTAGTAAACCAGGTAAACAGAACTTTCGAAGTTCGAGAGGATAGGATGTAAAGGTACTAAGACAAATTGCAGGTAACCTTGCACCGTCTTGAAGAATGGAATCGACATCATATATGATGTTTTATACGTCAATACCACACAAGAGGGGGGGGGGGTGATTTGTGTGGTGTCCAATTTTCGAGTGCATCTCTATAGAAGAACCTGGTTCTTCTTGGTGCTCCAACTTCTACAGTTTGCGGAAAAGTAATTGCAGAATTTAAAGAACACAACATTTTTACCTGGAAAACACCTGGCTCAAAATGTGAAAAAAACCACGACCTACTTCCCAGTAGGATTTTCCCAAACTCTTCACTATGTCAATGATACAAACAACAAAAACAACATTTACAAAATAAACTCTTTTGTAAACCTAAGGACTAACTCTAATCCCTTTGTGGCAAACTAGCCTCTAGCTAATTGCGACAAACTTCAAGTTAACTCTAACTTGAACAGTGTGTACCTATTACAATTGCTTCTAGATAAAGCTGAAAGATACAATGTGTAATCACATACTACAACCAACTAGACTCGAAAGATAACAGATANTTTTGCTTTCAGTTCTTGTTTCACTTATGTGTTTGTGCGTCAATTCTTCAGCAGGAATGCTTCAACATTTTATAGAATCAGTAGTTGAGATGTAGATGTTGTTGTTCAGTTATAATGCAACTCTTCCTTGGTGGAAGAGTTTGTGTTTATCTCAACTTTCTTGATCTTGATTCTGTTTTACCTGAAATCGAACTCCATCTTCTTATCGATTTGTAACCTTTTCGTTTAGGAGATAACCTCTTAGTTCACAGATAATGTTTATCTCCTGTGCATGGACGCTTATCGTGCCAATGGGTCTGTTTGAGTATGTTTTCCCCGATGGACCTGGTTCATCTGGGTTGGCATTTGTCAATCTTCAAAACCATGCAGTGACTTGATTCAACAAAATCCTCCTTTTTGATGATGACAAACTCTGTGTTTAACCTTGTACATACTTCAATCCAACATACACACTTTTTTATAGATTTAAGCATTCATCATAGAGAGACCAGGTTCATTAGGTTATAAATGTCACAAAAATATTTGAAATTTTTTAAAAGCACATATCTTCCCCCTTTTGGCATCATTGAAAAGTTGCAAATGATAATCTTATCAGAATTATTAACAATTACTCATGGCCATTGAGGCAACTGCAGGTGCAAAGCATGGATTAATCATCAAAAGAAACCAACAAATGTAAGCTATATAAGAAACTGAGAAAGAATCAATAACCAAAAAGCAAAATTCATTGATTGGATAACTGATCAAGCACCATACACAAAAAATAAGGACAGTCGCAACCATGAGCAAAACAGAAAATAAAAACAGAACAAGGTAAGACAATCCCAAACTTGGTTATAGATGGGGCTTTTTGGAGGCACTGGACTCCTAAGGCTGGGAAGGGGAAGAGGTTGTGGTATTGGATTGAAGAAGGGAGAGCATTTGATGAAGAACACCCTCATTCTTCTCCTTTTCTTTGGCTAATTCAGCTTTGAGAGCATCCCGCTCAGCTTCAACCTCTATAAGGCGAGATTTCAAACGAAGGATCTCTGCATCCTTTATCTCACCTTCCTGCACAAGCATCCCGACCTTGCTATTTACATGCAGTTTCTTGGATGAACCAGGTTCATCCTCAGGAATATTCACAATGTAGTCACAGGTCAGTAGTGTGTTCTTCCCAAAATAGTCCTTAGTAGTTGCCATTTCAGCCTTCTTCACTGGAACCTTGAAGTGAGCAAGCACAACAGTCAAGATAAACCCATAATGTATATCGTGTGCCTTGTCTCCATTCACAACCATGTCCAAGAGTTGGATGAAGAAGGCAAGCCAATTTATATGTTTATCCCTGTACAAGCATTCCATAAGTGTGAGATCCATGTAGCTGGCAATGTGCCTTCGCTCTTGCCTAGGCAGCAGAAATTTGATCACAAACTCAAAGATTAGTTTGTGTTGAGGATTCATCTCACTCTTAAACACTGCCCTGGGCTCAAGTTCTTTCTCATTCTCACAGAAAAAACCTGGTGATTTGAAGAGCTGAGGGAAAACCATCCAGATTAGGCCACCTTTGCCTTGTGTAATCATCATAACCCTCAGAAGGGATATTCAGTATTTCCCCCAATCCCTTTGCATCAAATGAAATCTCAACTCCTTGAACCTTGGAGGATACCCTGCCATCTTTGACAACTGCGTTGGCCATAAATTCAACCAACTCATTCCTAGCCAGCCTTCCCTCAAGGTGAAGAACCATGTCCTTCCACCCTTGCACATCCAAGGTATCCATCAGAAAAATCATCCCTGATTCCTCAAGGTATCTAAATAACTTCCCTTTCAAGATAGTACACTTTCCAAACATTGTGAGTTTGTCAGTATCCTCACCAGACACTTCCACTTCTTCTCCACTCCATTCCTCTTCATCAACAATCTTTACTTTCTTTGACGTAGACCTGGTCCTCTTTGCAACTGTTGAGGGTGTGGCAAACACAGATGTTGACTTTTTGGAAGAAGCTTTAGCCTTCTTGGGTTTTGGTATCTCAACCTCAACTTGTGCTGGTTTCTCCTCCTGATGGACCAGGTCCATCTCATCGTCATCAACATGAACTGCCTCAACGGGATCTCCAATTTTTGCCTTTCCCTTAGCAGACTTCTTCTTCTTTCTCTCTCTCAGAGATTTTTCCAATTCTTCTTCTCTTTGCCTAACAGTGCTTCTAGTAGCACGACTCTTTGGAGCAGGAGCATCAGTAGAAGATGAAGCTTTTCTCTTCTTGGTTGGAACGGGGTTAGTAGCTTTCTTGGATTTTAGAGTTCTCTTCTTTTTGGGATTGTAGGACTCTCCCAACCTTGTCATCAGCTCAGCCAACGTTTCCTCTATAGATGAACCAGGTTCATCTACTGCTTGTTGTAGACTTTCCAGACCTGCTTCTGCTTCCATAGAATTTCTTCCCTCAAAAGCTTTGACTCCTTCCTCAACAATCACAGGAGCGGGGCCACAAATAGCCAGAGTGGAACCTTCCTTCCCAGAACCCCTTTCTGAACTCCCTTCTCCCTCTCTCTCAATGTTTATATTATTCCCAATTTTTCTTCGCCTATCCGGTACCTCGACATCCACTATCGACCTAATCAAGATAAACCTGTTTTCATCCAATTCAGTTGCAGACCCAACTTCAAGATTTCCCTTTTCAGTGTCAGATGACCCTGGTGCTTCATCCTCATTTGCAGATTTGAAGGACTCACTAGAAGATTCAGAGTCTTGATTCTTGCTGGCTTGAAGTTTCTCATTTAATTTTCTGGCAAAAGAACCAGATGCAACTATTTTCCTGGCCAACATTTTTACTCTACGTTTTCTGGGGACTGGAATGGGGATAGGTTTAACGGTTGGAACTGATTGGGGTGAAGGAGTGGGTTCAGGGATAGGTTTAGGAACTGGGGGGTTTTGAGGGGTTGGGGACCTAGTGGGAGAGTGTGAGCTGTATACAGATGGAGAGCTAGAACCAGTGTCTTCAAGACCGACCCCGTAGTCAGGGGTGGTTGATGAAGATGAAGCAGGGGGTGGTGTAGAAGACATCGTTATAAATATTTGGGGAGAGAAGAATGTTGATCACTTTGGTATGAGAGGAATGATGAACTTGGTTCGACGGTTATTCTTTTGAAGAGGGGAGGTAGTGATGACCTTTTAAAGATGTGGTTATTAATTGTACAACTGCAATTATTCTTGGTCAAGTGGGAGTCTAATCGTTGCATGAGTGTCAGTGATTTGACAGTTATCACTCCCTAAATCTAGGCTAATTAAGATTAGATAGGACTCTTTGAAACGGGTTCATTTTGGGATAAGTACTAAGAATTTGAAATGAACCAAATATAGATAGAGTCCTACTCATGTGTGACTATAATTATTTCAATAAGTGTATGGTGATGAGCACGTACCTTGTCAGTCAGATGAACCAGCAGCAATGAACCAGGTTCATCGTGTTATAGTCTTTAATTTTCCTCAATTTACAAAGATAGAAAAACATCATTAGCAACCAGGGAATCATATTAATACATGCCAAGAGAGTATGGCAGTAAAGTCATGATACTGAGCAATGAATAGTATGGTTAGTTACCTTTTTTTTAGTGTTTCTAGCCAAAATAAAATCATTTTGTTTTTTCAATTAGGTGATCTTAGTAATCCCTAATTCTAGCTTGTTTCTCTCAAAATGCTCCCTACTCAGTGCCTTAGTGAAGATATCTTCAATTTGTTTGTCAGTAGCATAGAATTTGATTGAGATCATTCCTTTTTCATAGTTATCTCTTAGGAAATGGTGTCTAACATCTATGTGCTTGGTTCTCTTATGATGATCTGGTTTCTTCGTCATGCTGATTGCACTAGTGTTGTCACAGAAAATAGGAATGCATCCAACCTCTATACCAAAATCCATGAGTTGTTGCTTGATCCATATCAACTGAGCACAATATGAGGCTGCAGCCACATATTCAGCCTCAGCAGTAGACAAGGCTACTGAATTTTGTTTCTTGGTGGCCCAAGACACAAGGCAAGAGCCCAAAAAGTGAGCCATTCTTGAGGTACTTTTCCTGTCAACTAGGAAACCTGCATAATCTGCATCAGCATATCCTACAAGGTCGAAATTACTACCTTTAGGATACCAAAGACATAAATCAACAGTGCCCTTTAGATATCTCAGAATTCTCTTCACTACAGTTAGATGAGACTCCTTTGGATTTGTCTGAAATCTAGCACACAGTCCTACACTGAACACAATATCAGTTCTGCTGGCAGTGAGATATAATAAAGACCCAATCATCCCTCTGTATAGCTTTTGATCAACAGATGAGCCAGGTTCATCCACGTCTAATTTTGTAGCTGTGGCTATGCGGGTGTGAATTTCTTTTGAGTCTTCCATTTTAAATCTTTTGAGCAATTCTTTTACATATTTTTGTTGATGGATTATTGTTCAATTTGAGTTTTTCTTGATTTGCAAGCCTAAAAAGAAGTTTTGCTCATCCATCATACTCATCTCAAACTCACTCCCCATAAGTTTAGCAAATTCCTTACTCAATTTTTTAGAGGTTGCCCCAAATATGATATCGTCCACATATATTTGCACAACCAGAAGATCCTTATCTTTTTCTTTTAAGAACAAGGTACTGTCAATTTTACCTCGTTTGTATCCATGTTCTAGTAGGAATTTTGATAGCCGCTCATACCATACTCTTGGTGCTTGTTTGAGTCCGTACAAAGCCTTGTCAAGTTTGTATACATGGTCAGGTGACTCCTTGCTTTCAAAACCTGGAGGCTGTTTGACAAATACTTCTTCCTTTAGATATCCATTGAGGAAAGCACTCTTTACATCCATCTGATGGAGAGTGAACTCCATGTGTGTAGCAAATGCTATAAGAAGTCTGATTGCCTCCAGTATTTCCACAGGAGCAAAGGTCTCATCATAGTCAATTACCTCTTCTTGACTATATCGTTGGACAACCAGTCTGGCCTTGTTTCTTGTAACAGTTCCATCCCCATCGAGTTTGTTCTTGAAGACCCACTTTGTGCCAATCACTGATCTGTCTAGTGGTCTGGGTACCAAGTGCCATACTTGACTTCTTTCAAATTGATTCAGCTCTTCTTGCATGGCATTTACCCAGTCAGCGTCCTGTAAGGCTTCACCAATGCTCTTTGGTTCGATCAAGGATAGAAAAGCATCAAACACACAAAGATTTTTCAAAAAGAATCTTGTTTTGATTCCGGATGTCAAATCTGTTATGATGTTCTCAAGAGGGTGAGAGCTTTGATATCTGTGTGGTTTGAGCACCCGTTGTTCACTTCTAATTGATCCCATGGTGTCCTGTTGTTGTGGAACAAGATCAAGGCCAAAGTCCAGAGTGATTTGCTATTGAGTTCCCCCTGTCATGTTGCTTGGGGTGGTTGGACCTGGTCCATCGCCTGTTCCATCTTCCATATTTGATTCAATTTGTTCACTGCTTCTGACCAGTCCAAGCTCCTCATCTTCTGGTTCCTGTCTCTCAGAAGAGTGTTAGTTTCATCAAAGACAACATGCACACTCTCTTCTACACACATAGTTCTTTTGTTATATACTTTATAGGCTTTGCTATGTGATGAATTTCCCAAGAATACTGCCTCATCACTTCTGGGATCGAATTTACCTAGGGATATATTGGGCTTTCTCCGTTTAAGTAATTCATAAGGAGTTTTCTCTACCAGTGGTTTGGTCATGCATCTATTTATTATGTAGCATGCAGTGTTTATTACTTCTTCCCAGAAGCTGTGGGGTAGTTTGCTAGAAAGAAGCATGGTTCTAGCCATATCTTCAAGAGTTCTGTTCTTTCTTTCAACAACCCCATTTTGCTGTGGGGTTCTAGGGGCAGAAAAGTTGTGATTAATACCATGTTCATCACAGAATACAAAAAACTTTGCATTCTCAAATTCAGTACCATGATCAGATCTTATTGATGCTAGTTGATTTCCTAACTATTTTTGAGTTTTTCTAACAAATAAAGTGAACATATCAAATGCTTCATCTTTAGATGTCAGAAATAAGGTCCAAGTGAACCTTGAGTAATCATCAACTAACACCATTACATATTTCTTACCTCCTCTGCTCAGAGTTCTCATAGGACCACATAGGTCCATATGAACTAGTTCCAACGTCCTGGTGGTACTGACCATTTTCTTGTTTTGAATGAGGATCTTACCTGCTTCCCCCTTGCATATGCCTCACAAACTTTTTCTTCCTTGAACTTAATGTTAGGAAGCCCTACCACTAAGTCCTTAGAGACTATTTTGTTAAGCTGATTTAGACTTGCGTGACCAAGTTGTTTGTGCCAAAGGAGGAGATCACTGTCCAACACACTTAAGCAAGTGAGTTCATTTTCTGATAGTGTGGACAAGTCTATGACATAGATGTTATTCATTCTTTTTCCCTGCAAAATGATCTTGTCAGTAACTAGGTTAATCATAAAATATTTTGTGGAAGTGAAAGCAACCAGGTTACCTCTGTCACACAATTGTGACACACTGATCAGGCTATATTTCAAGCCATCTATCAAGTACACATGTTCAATGGAACGTGTGTCATCCTTACCGAGCTTACCAACCCCAATAATTTCACCTATCTTTCCATTTCCAAAGGAGACATTTCCTCCTTTGAGGTTTTCAAGTGAAAGAAACTGTTCCTTATTTCCTGTCATATGTTTTGAGCAGCCACTATCCAAGTACCAAATTTGGCCGTTTCCTCTCACTTGAACCTACAAAAAGAAATCAGGGGTTAGTTTTAAGAACCCAAACTAGTTTGGTTCCTTTTCTATGAGAGAAAGGATGAATTAAGCTTTTTTCTGGCCCAATTTGGTAACCAGTTTTGTCTTTTAACAAAGCTCTCATTGGTTCGACTGCCCTGCTCTTTTGCAGTACACTCAATTTTGTAATGACCAGTCTTACCACAATGAGTGCAAATTTTATTCTCAGGGAGAGTGAGATACTTTCTTTTGGGATCCCACTTGGGTAATTGACTCCCAAAGCCAAGTCTTCTCCGGTTGCTACTATGATTTTCTTGAAGCCATGTCAAGGCATCAAAGGATTTATTCCATTTTCAAGTTCGATCTAATTCATGTTTGACTTTACCAAGTTCTTCTTTAAGTGTCCTTATGTGTTCATCCTTAGTATACATATTATCCTTTAGTTTTCACACATTTTCTTCTAACATGATATGAGAATGATCAACAATCGTTTTACTAGTTCCTAGCTTTAATTTTAAGTTTTCAGATTTTAGCTCTAGAATCTAAGTTTCGAGTGGATGAACCTGGTTCATCAAGACAGTGTTTTTCTTTTTAGATTCACTTACTCTGATTTCCAGGTTCATGCATTTTTCTTTTAGCATTGCACACTCTTTACAGAGTTGTTCTTTCTCTTTGGTTGTTTCTTCGGAATCATCAATGAAATCAAGTAGCAACTCAGAGAGTTTTTCTTTAGATAGGAATTTTATTTTGTTTTTGAGATGGGATATACTTACCACTGGTTCTTCATATGATTCCTCATTAGATTCGCCAATTGCCATGAGCGCCTGTTCTTCATTCTCACCATCTTCTGATTCTTCATCTAAGCTTTCCCCCCAAGCAGCAACCATAGCTTTTGTTGTTGTTTTCTTGGGTTGGACCAGTTCCTTCTTCCTGTTCCTTTTTTCAAATTTCTCCTTTTTACATTCCACTTCCCACTGAGTACAATTATTGATATGGTGGTCAGTCTTTCCACACTTGTAGCATCCCTCGTTGGTTGGCCTTTCTGGAGTTTTTACTTTGTTGTAGTTTCCACCTCTTGAGATGCCCTTCTTCCTTATGAAAAAGTTTCTAAATTCTTTGGAGCATCCATTTTCAATGTCTGCCTTCTAAGTTCATAGGCAGTAATATTTCCAATTAGCTCGTCCAATCTGAGGTTTACCATATTTTTGGATTCTTGGATAGTAGTGACTTAACTTTCCCAGGAAATTGGTAAGACCCTTGTCAGGATCTTCTCTACTCTGTCCTTTTCAAGAATGACTCTACCAAAAGACTTAAGTTCATTTGTCAGAGTTGTGAACCTTGTGTACATCTCTTGGATTGTCTCTCCTTCTTTTATAGTGAAGTTTTCATACTGAGAGTATAGTAGAGTACCTCTTGATCTTTTCACTTGAGGTGTTCCTTCGTGGGCTACTTGTAAGGTATCCAAAATTTCTTAGCCAATGGTGCAACTTTGAATCCTACTATACTCGTCTGGACCTAGTCCACAAACCAGACATTTTTTGGCCTTAGCATTTTTCTCCCATTTCTTCAGATCCTCAGCAGTGCAGTCAGCTCTAGTTTTTTGTACATCTACTCTTTCAGCAGTCTTCTTCATGGTGGCTAGAGGACCATCAGTGACTATGTCCCAGAGTTCATAGTCTTCTCCAATCAAGTGATCATTCATTCTATTCTTCCACCAGGAGTAATACTGTACATTAAAGAGTGGTAGCCTTGCAGTTGATTGACCCTCCCAGTTTCCAAGTGGTGCACTCATTTTGATCTTTTCCAAGGTGTTAGCCTTTTCAAGGATAACCTGCTCTGATACCAATTGATGTTTATACGTCAATACCACACAAGAGAGGGGTGATTTGTGTGGTGTCCAATTTTCGAGTGCAGTCTCTGTAGAAGAACCTGGTTCTTCTTGGTGTTCCAACTTCTACATTTTGCGGAAAAGTAATTGCAGAATTTAAAGAACACAACAATTTTACGTGGAAAACACCTGGCTCAAAAGGTAAAAAAAACCACGGCCTACTTCCCAGTAGGATTTTCCCAAAATCTTCACTATGTCAATGAGCCAAACATCATTTACAAAATAAACTCTTTTGTAAACCTAAGGGCTAACTCTAATCCCTTTGTGGCAAACTAGCCTCTAGCTAATTGCCACAAACTTCAAGTTAACTCTAACTTGGACAGTGTGTACCTATTGCAATTTCTTCTAGATAAAGCTGAAAGATACAATGTGTAATCACCTACTACAACCAACTAGACTCGAAATACAACAGATAGAACTGGTTCTTCTAGCTGGTTCAAGTAGCTTTTATGTCGCACAAGGATTCTGCTTGCAAAATTGCTTTGATAATTTTGCTTTTAGTTCTTGTTTCACTTATGTGTTTGTGTGTCAATTCTTCAGCAGGAATGCTTCAATATTTTATAGAATCAGTAGTTGAGATGTNTAGTTTAGATGTTGTTGTTCAGTTCTAATGCAACTCTTCCTTGGTGGAAGAGTTTGTGTTTATCTCAACTTTCTTGATCTTGATTTTGTCCTACCTGAAATCGAACTCCATCTTCTTATCAATTTGCAACCTTTTCGCTTAGGAGATAACCTCTTAGTTCACAGATAATGTTTATCTCCTATGCATGGACGTTTCTCGTGCCAATGGGTCTGTTTGACTATGTTTGCCCTGATGGACCTGGTTCATCTGGGTTGGCATTTGTCAATCTTCAAAACCATGCAGTGACTTGATTCAACAATATACCTCGAGAACAAAACACTGGGGTTGATGCACTTGCCAACTTGGGGTCATCGGTCGAGGAAAATGAGATCAGCTCGGGGACTGTCGTCCAATTCTCGAGATCTGTGATTGAGGAAGGGAATGCCGAAATAAATTCTACAAGCTTAACCTGGGACTTGAGAAATAAATACATCGAGTACTTGAAGAACAAAAATCTCCCATAAGATACTAAAGAATCGAGGGCCTTACGGACTAAAGCCGCTTGTTTCACATTTGATGAAGACGGAACATTATACATAAGGACGTTCGATGAGCCATTGGCAGTATGCTTAGGTGCGGGAGATACTGACTATGTTCTACGAGAAATCAATGAAGGTGCTTGTAGGAACCATTCTGGCACCCAGTTATAGTTTGCAAGGTCGGCAGAGCAGGTGTCACACCCCAAAGCCGAGGGACGGGACCGGCGCCTAACCGAATGAACCCGGTCAAGCGAACCTGATTTGCCTTTTCTACCCGACGCGTTTCCCCGTATTTATAGCATACAATATTCATATGAAATAGCAAGAGAAAAATCAAAAGCGTGGATTCACAACATAAAGTCCATTTTTCTTCTTTTAAAGTTTTAGCATTTGATATTCCCAAAATATACACACTAAATACAAAATTCCCGATGCGGGACCACGATTACGAGTGAATACGAAAACTACCATATATATATATATATATATATATATATATATATATATATATATATATATACAACCCACATAATTTCTACAGAGCCTCTCAGAGTACGACGAAGAATACATAGACTTGCCGGCAATAAGGCCCCGGCTATACCTCAAAAGAATGACATATAAAAAATGAGTCAACATGAACTACACACAGCCCCGAGAGGAAGTGGGGCTCACCAAAACTTCTGAAAAGATGGAGGGAAGGCATCACTATCGGCGATCAGCGCTACCTGCTACAGAATCACCTACATCTATTTAAAAGATGTAGCGCCCCCGGCAAAAGAGATGTTAGTACCATTGAATAGTACTAGTATGTATGAACAAACCTACGCTAGATAGGATAAACATCAACAGTCAAACTCAAGTAGAGGTATCATACAACAATGCACCGAAGCAAGGGAAAACACGAACAAGAATTTCCACATCCCTCATCCCGTTTTTCCATCTTTTGGATTATGTTCTTTTAGGTTTCATCTTGTTATTATTATTACTGATCCACCGTGTTGTTGTCACACGGAGTCCGATATCTTCCCGATCGGCTAAGCCATCCTAGGTGAGGTCCGAATATCATCATATCTCATATCACCACCATGGCTTGTTCACACGGAGTTCGATCTCTGCCCGAATTGGCTAGGCTAACACCATGGCATGTGCACTGCACACGGAGTCTGATATCTGCCCGATCGACTAGGCCATCTCAACTGAAACAGTGAGGACAATAATCATCATCATATCACAATATAAAGTCATCCATGTGTACGACATGGAGTCCGATCCCAGCCAGATTGGATAGGCCATCTCACCCCTAGGACATTTTGCCTGGTCAATTCATGGATATTTTTAGATCACTTTCATCAGTTTTAACCTTTTTGATCCCCAACACATATCATTCTTTGATTCATATTTCACAACAATTCATCCTTTAATACATATTCCATAACAGCCCAATCCATTAATTCATGTTTCATATCAATTCAACCTCTTGATTCGTATTTCACATCGTTACCAAATCTTTATTCATATTCCATATCAGTCCATCCTTCCACATTTTACCACACCCATCACGTAATAGGATCACACACATAGTAAAAAAGGGAACATGATGATCACAATTTATACACTCAAATAACATAACAACATGGTAGTAGCATGGGACGATATAGAAGCAAGAATTCCTCAATTAGGCACACAAAACACATAAATTCCATATATAATCAACAAGAGAGTCATACTCGAAAAGTGAACACAACGGGTTTATCCTATGAAGATTAGAGTTAGCCATACATACCTAGGATTAGGAATCATGAATAGGACTTGGACTCATTTGGGCATTTTATCAAACGTTATGTGTTCCTTTTTATTGCATAACCCCCTTTTTTGGAAGATTACTCTAACATACTTCCCTTTACTAGATTATGGTAAATTAATCATATGCATGCAAGGTTCTTAACTCTTACCTTCAAGAACTAACCTATGGGTGTTCCATTTTAACTAGAATATGGGAATTAAGGGAAAAGGGGGTAGAAACTTACCTCTTATGGTGAAGAAGATGACGACTACTCGATTAATTCCAGGCCTGAGTAGATATGGAGGATCAATTTGGTGGAGATGGTGACTTTCTCTCACTAGAACCCACTTCTCACTTCTCTCTATTTTAATCTGATAGTCGTTAAAAATGAAGGGGATGGGTGTTTTATTAAGCTGGGGATTGGTTTTTAAACTTAGAAATTAGAAGCCCTGATGCAGGTATGCGGTCAGGAATGTGATCGCATTCCTGCTATGCGGTCCGCAGACCTGTCGCATAAGTGGCCCTCAGCTAGGCCAAAAGAGAAGCAGGCTGCCCAGGTATGTGGCAGCTATGCGGTCCGCATACCTGTTATGCGATCGCATTGTGCGTCGCATAACTCCCTCCGCAAAAATATAGGTGCCTGAATGCGACAACTATGCGTCCCGCATTTCACAAAATGCGATCGCATTATGGGCTGCATAGCTGTCCTCAAAATGGACAAAAACTGTCTAGGTATACGATCACTATGCGGTCAGCATACATGATCTGCAATCGCATAGTGGACCGCAGATCCGCGCAATTATGGAAAATTCCATCTTTTAAGTCCTGGGGTACTTTTCACTCCAAAGGGGTCCATTTTAAGGATTTCTACAGTTATATCAACATGGGGACCTATTCGAGCATCGTTTTTAGAAAGAACTTTTACGGGTCTTTACAGTAGGATATTACTACGATAAGATGGAAAAAGACTCTAAGGAGTTCGTTCGTAGATGTGATAAATGTTAAAGGTTTGCACCGATGATCCACCAGCCCAACGAGCAACTTCACTTGATCCTATCCCCATGGCCATTCTTGAAATGGGGGATAGACATCGTTGACCCTCTACCTTTGGCCCTGGGTAAATATAAGTTCATTTTGTTTATGACTGACTATTTCTCTAAATGGGTTGAAGCACAGGCCTTCGAAAAAGTAAGGGAGAAAGAAGTGATAGATTTCATATGAGATCACATCGCATGTCGATTTTGGATACCCGCAGAAATAGTATGTGATAATGGCAAACAGTTCATCGGCAACAAGGTAACGAAATTCCCCGAGGATCATAAAATAAAGAGCATACTATCAGCACCGTATCACCCTAGTGGGAGCGGACAGGCCGAATCAACGATCAAGACTATCATCCAAAACTTGAAGAAATGATTGAACAAAGATAAAGGGAAATGGGGGGAAATATTATGCGATGTGCTATGGGCATATCGAACAACGTCGAAGTCTAGTACAAGAGCAACTCCATTTTCCTTAGTATATGGATTCGAAGCCTTGATACCCGTCGATGTCGGAGAGCCCAATGCCAGGTTTCGACATGCAATAAAGGAATCGAACCGCGAGGCCATGAATGCCAACCTCGAGTTGTTAGATGAAAAATGAGAAGTTGCACTCATTCGAATGGTTGCACAAAAGCAACGAATCGAAAGGTACTACAATAGGAGAACCAACCTTCGCCACTTCAGAATCGGGGACATAGTCCTAAGAAAAGTCACCATCAACACTCGAGATCCTAATGAAGGGAAGCTCGTCCCTATTTGGGAAGGACCCTATCAAATACTTGATATAGTCAGGAAAGAATCTTACAAACTCTGAACAATGGGTGGTGAACCACTGTTGAATAACTGGAACATATCACTTCTCAAGCGATACTATTGTTAAGGTATGACTTTTTCTTTTCTTTCATTTATATATATATATATATATATATATATATATATATATATATATATATATATATATATATATATATATATATATATATATATATATTCTGAACTAACTCATTGTATGAGTCGGACCAAAGACATCGAGACCTCAGGTTTTAAAGTACGTGTTGCACTCTTTTTCCCTTAGATCGGTTTTTATCCCAAATGGGTTTTTTCCGGCAAAGTTTTTAAAGAGGCAACGATTGTGTTCNGGGGGGGGGGGGGGCATCACTCTCGGATGTTATGTGTTCAAGAAATGTACCTCGTGTCAATGAGCCTCTATAGGAAAAACTTTGTAATAGGCCAAACGGCCAAATGAACCGTGTCCATATAAATTAGTCAAATCCCAATGACAAGACATGTATGCATGTATAAATTATTCAAAGAACCATTCCTTCTTCATCGAACATCTCGTGTCTCGAAGCAAATTCTCTACTATGCAATTCTCGTACTTATGATATTGTGTAAAATGGCTCAAGGGCCAAGTGCAAACATACTTCGAATACTCGGGGACTGCATGCCCGAGTTATCTAAATTCAAAGTCACAAGACCTCAAATAGGCACCCCTCGATACATAGGCTAAGGCCATTATACTCGGGGGCTAACATTGCGAACAAGTTTGAAATGTTATATCGGGTAATAAGTCCAAAAGGCATACCAAAGGCCATGGACATGTTAAAGGATACGACCAAAATAACGCTGCTCGGAGATGTCCGAATTCCGAAATAAACAATAGGCCTTCATATACTTTGAAAAAACGGCTAAAAGGCTACCTCGGCAAAACAATTGAAAAAAGGCTTCGATAAAATCAGCCCTCAAAAAACCAAAGGCTTCGATAATATCAGCCTTTGAAAAACCTTAAGAGGTATCAAACTATCTTAAGACAAACATGCTAAGGCACAAAAGGAAAAAGGGGGTTCCAATCATCGGACCGTCAAAAAACCCAATGGGTATAAAAATAAATGCTAAGGCATAAAGAAATTTTTTACTAAGTCATTTAAGACGAAAAGGGGGAGTAATAGCCATTTTTAGAGGCCAAATCGGCCCAGTCTAAAGATCCTAAGGGCCAATACCTTCAGAGTTTGAGACCTTGTTCTCACTCAATTCAAACCTAAGGGTTCCAATATTCCGAGCTCGAATAAAGTCAACTATAGCTCGAAGATTCATCATAAAACCCTAAGGGGTATATTGTTGTAAGATCAAAACTTACCCATTACTTGGTAAAAACCTAAGGTTTTTTTTACTCTAAGTTCAAAATTTACTTGAACATAGTTCTAAAAATGATGCATTTATGGCTTTGATCAAAACCGCCCGAGATAAAAATATATTATCGAGCTCGGCGACTTACCCTCGTTTAACTAAAAGAAAACCTAAGGGTTTGCTCTGAGTTCGAACCAAGGTTCACTCAGCTAATAAGAATTTTCACATAATAGAAGCAGAAAACGCATTTGAACCTGAAATCTATGGAAGCATTCAGAAAGAAGCTTTTTTATCATATATATTAAAAAGTATATACAAGAGACCGATCAAGGTATTACAAAAAATAAAATAAAAGGAAGCTAAAATCTAATTATGGTCGGGGCCGACCTCCCCTTCGGGAGCAGCTTCCCCGGGAGCATCTTCATCTTCAGGCCCCTCATCGGATCCGCCTCGGCTGCCCTCTTCATCATCATCTTCGTCATACGAGGAGGCAAGCTACCTAGCTTCGGCTTCAAGAACTTTGGCTCGAGCAACTCTTCTGAAAGGTCAAAACCTCGAGCATGGACTTCCTCGAGGGGTTTCCTCCACTGACATTTTTTCAAGTCAACATTCCATTGCTCTCGATCGGAAACCTCCCTTAGCTACGTTTGAGCAGCCTCGGCATCGGCTCCGTACATGGAAATGGATTTATCAGCCATGACCTTTGTTTTCTCATTCTTCGCCTTGGCCTCAGCTAGCCCGTTTTCAAGCTCCTCGATCCTCTTATCCTGGGCCGAGCTTTTCTCTTTAAATCCCCAAAGTTGAACCTCGTCCGATGATAGTTTGGCCAAGGCGGTCTCTTTTTCCGTAACCAAGCGGTCCGTTCTCCTCTTTAACCGATCATAATCGACCTTGACTTGTTTGACCTCTACTCGAAGCAGCTCGATCTTCTCCACCTTCTGCTGCAGCTGAGAGATGGAAGTATTAGCCTTCACAATTGGGTTGAGTCCGTACTTTACCAAAAGAATGGTTACCTGCTTGTCCAGCTCGGCCTCATCTTCACAAGCCTTGGCCAGTTCAGCTTGAAGATCCTTTATGGCCTCGCCCTTTTGGCCACAAAGCAACTTCAGAGCATTCCTCTCCTCCGAGACCTTCTGAAGATCGGCCTCGCACTGGCTAAGGCCAGCTCGGAACTTAGCGGAGGCCTCTACATAAAAGAAAAAATGAGTTAGATTCAGAAAAAGAAGAATAAAGGAGAAATGCGATAATTGGTACTTACCCGAGAAAGGAGATGTTGAGCCTCTTCTAAAAGAATTGAGACATCGCTGATGTTAGTGGCATCATCGACCCCAGTAAAGCAATCTTGGAAAGGATCACCTACACTCGAGCCTCCACCAATGTCGGGGGTCTTCAACTCCCTAGCCTCCCTTAATGCCTCCTTAGAGAAGGTCGAGAGTGACGATAATTGACTGGTAGTAGCGGCCCCGAACTAGTCCCTCGGGGCACTCTGATCGATCCTCTGTGTCTCGAAACCATCCCTATCTGGTGTGGTTGCGGTCGGTCGAGAAATAATCTCGACCCCTGGAGTTTCGGGGTCCACACCCGAATTCTTTTTTGAAGCGTCCTCAGCACGAGGCTTAGTTGCAGCCGCGGGTGTCGGCTCGGAAGGCTTGGCGACCTCGACGACTTTTCTAGGCCAAGGTGACTTCCTCCTCTTCTTCTTCCTTATCTCTTAGGTTTTGGACTGACTCCACCGTGAGAGCTATTACTTTTTTCCTCACCCTTCGAGGCTTGGGCTTGGGGTCCTCGGACTGTGAGGCACCTTTCATCTTGTTATATTTCCCTGACTTTGAAGCCGGGGACTTGGTTCCCTCATCACAAACCTAAGGCCTCAGAATGGCATCCTTGGTCAGGCCTACATGAAAAACTATTAGTGATATGCGGAGTACAATAAACATTTCAGAATACGAGAAAAGAGGCCCTTACCATGATTCTTAGTCTCTCATTTGCCCCTTGCCAAGTCGCGCCATGCCCGTTCGGTGTGGGAGGAAGTAGAGGCTAACTTTAGAACCCTAATATTTGAGGTGAGGGACCACTTGGGGCATCCAAGCAACAACTACAAATAAAGGAGAATATTAGACGGGGTTGAATCAGATGATAAGAATGATGTTTGATACGTTACTTACGGTTTGGGTTCCACTCTTCAAGGAAACCCATCTTCTCCTCTGGTATTATATCACGGGTACTCACCCGTATAAATCGGCTCATCCAGCCTTGATCCTTATTCTCGTCGATGCTCGAGAATAAGGCCTTTCTTGCCCGGCGCGATGCTTGATCAGCCCTCGATAGAGTCGAGGCCGGTACAACCTCATGAGGTGGTTCAGAGTGAAATACAGCCCCTCGGCTTTGCTGGAGAAGAAGCGCAGCATGATCAATATGCTCCATAAAGAAGGGTGGAGTTGCCCGAGGATGACCTGATACCTCTTACAGAAGTCGAAGATCACTGGGTCGACAAGGCCCAATGTGAATGGGTAAGTGTAAACACTTAAGTACCCCTCCACATATGTAGCGATGCTCTCCTCGGGAGAAGGGATTTGTACCACGACCCCGGGACCCCAGTTGCAGTCCTTCATCATGGCCTCGATATGAGGATGACATGATGATCGAGGTTTCATAGAATCGAGGCTCAAATCATTTCTTATCGTTTTACTCTAAGAATGCGGGGACTATCTATATACGGTTGAAATCGAGTGTTAAGCTTTTATAGGCTCGAGAAGTTGTCTCGAGAATAAGCTCATAATGAATTGAGTTTGAGCTCGAAGGCATGAAGATCGAAGGGCTCAGATCTCGAGCGAGTTATGGTAACAGAATGACGGATATTAGCAACTGGTTGAAGATCATGGCGGGAATCACAGGGCAAATCGAATCAGGCGGTTATTGACATCAATCACAGGATTTGTTTCCGCTATTAGAATTATACCTTATTTAGGATTCTTCTACTTTATAAAGAGGAATCTCATGCATTTGTAAACACAATACATTCACTGAAATTAGTATACACGATGCTCTCTATTTGCTTATTACTCACAATTGTTCTTACTGTTCTTACTACTTGAACTCGAGGCTATCCAGAATCGAGGTTGATATATTGTCACAATACTGGTTTGATTTATTTTTATCATTCCACTCATTTATTTAACTCGCCATCTATCAATTTGTATTGAATCAGATCACGTATCCTTAAAACTACAATACAAATTTAGTTTTTACTCAGATTTCGAGTTAAACAATATATAATTCCATAACATTATTCATATATTTTACAAAAAACAATCTATCAATTCTAACAGAAAATTAAATGGCATGCTATCTAAATTAATAAGTGAATACTACTAAAGCAAATTAAAACGAAGCGAAAATGTAACTTAAATTTAAAATCCAAAAAAAATAACATAATACTCTGAAATTTCATCATTCTTTATATGCTAAGTTTATTAATAATTCATTATTTCTAATATTAGGAGTAGTAGTTTCAAAATTAGAATAATTGCACAATTATTCTAAGTAAGAAAATAAAATAAATAAAAATATGAGCAACTACATGGAATTACAAAAAATAAAGGTTAAAAAATGAGAATTTTCTTTATATATTAAAAAGTAATCTATCATTTTAACATAGTTAAGTTTGCATAAAACATCATTTAATAACAAAGTTCAACTTTAATGATATCACTCATTATAAGTCATGTTTTTAGATGCCTTATTCTTTCTAAGATTAAGACATATACTTTTTTAGAAAAATTAGAATAACAACATAGATAAGTGTATAAAAAAAAATATAGAAAATAATCAAGAAAACGTAAAGTAAATGTTAGAAAATAAGAAATAAAGAAATAAAAAATAAATAATGTAAAAAATATATTTGAACGAAAAAGAACTTTAAAAGTTTAAAAATAAATAAACTATAAGTAAATAATGAATAAAACAAAAAGTAAATTAAAAAGAAAAGAAATGAGATTCAAAAAATAACTTGGTAATTACATCATTTAATTACCAATAATTCTCCGCTCCCCCTTGAGAATAGCATAGTGTAATTACACCCGCTCAATTACACCTAATTACATGCTGACCAAGTAATTACTTGGTCAGGCAAACATGCCAAAACTGTATAATTACACCCAAATTCAAGAACATAAAGACTTTCCAAACAGGCGCGGAATGTTTGTATTGATCATTGAATTATAATGGGTAAAACATCCACGTAACACGGGGCTAGGAAAGAGCCAACACATGGTAAACATCACATAGTCAACTCCGAGGCATCTATGGTTTCATGGATTGAAGATTGAAAATTAGGAATCCAGTCTCGAGATCCTCCGCCAATCAAAGTCGTCCCGGATCTTGATCAAAGGCGTTAGAGCACCTATAACCTTTGAGCCGACCTGGTTCAATACCTTCTTTGAATCAACTGTCAGAACCCAAAATCTCTATCAAAGGGATTGTGATGATGCCAAACACATTAGCTAGGCAAGCCAACGCTTGTCACGGCCCCAATTTCTCTCTGTAGTATGTCGTGATGGCACCTAGTCTATAAAACTAGGTAAGCCTTGTCGTGCCCCCATTTTCTCGCGAAATTGGGTTTTGACATTTGACAACTCCTTTTTTTTAGAGGGGAAAGGAATTGGATATTGGGAGAGTCGCCACCTAATAGATTAAGGTGCGTTAGGGCACCTATTGTAAATAGCTCAGATTAAACTAGTTTGCATCACCGGAGATCGGGTAAGGGATCAAGTTACCTCTAGGGGAATGTGTTAGGCACCCCTCGAGGTCCACAACGGTTGGTCCCAACCGAACNTTTGACAACTCCTTTTTGAGAAGGGAAATGAATTGGTTATTAGGAGAGTCTCCACCTAACAGATTAAGGTGCGTAGGGGAACCTATTGCAAATAACTCAAATTAAACCAGTTTGCATCACCGGAGATCGGGTAAGGGCTCATATTACCTCAAGGGGAAGGTGTTAGGCAACCCTCGAGGTCCACAACGGTGGGTCCCGGTTGAACTTAACTTATGTGAATTAATCTAATATAGAAAGCGAAGGAATAATTTAATAGGGATGGGGGGTCCTATGTTTTTTAGCCTACAGGATCACCCCGTGAAACATAAATGATACTTCGTAACTCACCCAAGACAGGGGTGTTACTCATATTATTCAGTGGGCATAGACTATCATCTCCTGCTACGCAATTACTATATTTGAGTTTTTTACTTAAAGCGCTCTAATCAATTCTAACTCGTGTCCTATGCGTGCACTACCCGCCCCTTTACCTATGGTCCTGGAGGCATTGGGACCTCTATTATTTTGATGGTTCTGGACTCTAACTTAGGTTTCTCAAAAGGAGAAAAACTAGGCGACATACAAAACAGTTAGGACTTTCATATATGTGCAAGTAAGGGCTCAAGTTAGCCTCCGCATTTAGACAATAAATGCACGCCAAAATGATTAACATTGACAGATTTTAATTATTTGCAGAGTCCTATGGGCAGAATATTTATGTGATGTTGAATGAACAAACAGGCAGTCATGATTTCTATAATCTGAAACGTTTGAATCATATAGACATGATTTCTACAACCTGAACGAAACAGTATGCAAGCAGGAATTCACACATTGGACCATACCATCTCTATAGGCATGGTCTGTAACACAACATAATAGGGCCAAACATTGATCCTATGGGCATGGTTGCTAGCACATAATTACTGAGCAAATTAATACACCTAGGAGCATGATTTCTAACATATCACAACATTAATCCTACATGCATGATTTCTATCACAGCATTAATCCTATATGCATGATTTCTAACATACAATTTCAACAACACAATATAGAACTATAGGCTGGATGTTCAACAACACAGTAAAGAACCTATAGGCGGGATTTCAACCCAACTTTGCAAATGAAAATAAGAACCCCTCCCCAATTTTACTAATACCCCAGAATTGTTATTACTAAGTTATTACAAACAAGAGTTAATGAATGAATTACAAAAAAAATAAGTAAAACTATAGGGAGCCTACAACAGGCCCGAGTACACCTGGGCAGGCCAGGTCTTCAGCTCATAACAGCTCAAAAGCTCATGTTCATAGATACACAATAGCCAGTAGTGAATGATTCATTCATATTACAAGATAAGCATACGGAACCCAAATCTCTAGCGTGTCAGAGTTCCCAAGGGTCTCACACTAGAGAAACTGATCAGAAACAATTGAAGGAAGCTTAGAGACCAAACCCCAATGTGTCAGAGTTCTCAAGGGTCTCACATGGACCCCGAGCAATGCTCACACTGGAGAGGTCAAGAACAGAACCTAAATGCCATTGGCTTTCAACCAGCTAAGAATGTGGATTCAGGATAGCATAGGTAACATATAAAAGAGTAGGCAATGGCTAGGGGACATAATTTGAAGAGACATACTTGGTTTTAGGAAGCAGATATAACAGAGTTCAAAACATAGCACAGTTGATCATAAGGGTAAGAAGACTTAAAGACAGGTTTATCATTTAGCAAACAATACATAGGTAGAATCATTAGGAATACAAGTTGGCAGGATTTACAAAGATTTGTCATACACAAGTGCATAATACTTAACAAGTTAAATCCTAAAAGGTCTAATTTATGCTAAGTGTACACCCAATATCAAAGAAAGCCATGTTTACTCACATCAGAAAACAAAAAACAACATTTAGACATGGTAAGAAAACATAAATTTGATAAATACCCTAGAGTCAAGTAATAATTTAAGGGATATTGAATCAAGTGAACCAAAGACATGCTAGGAGACGTATTATAAGGGATACTGGATCATAAGTGTCAGAAAGGCTTTAGCACTGATTCGTACATATTATATATGCAAGGCAAACATTGCCAAGATTCAAAGCAAGATGAGCAGGTGAACTTGTTAATAACACCTATAGGTATTCTAGTGTTAATATAATAGACTTATTACCTTAAAAGATACAATGCAAGTGCAGGACTAACCAAGTTGCATACACGAAACAGTCTAGAATGTACTAAGCTAAGCAAACTTAAGAGGAATCATATTATTCAAATTAAGCATTGACAATCTCAGAACTAGCAGCATTAAGTAAAATTAGAGTACTAAAGAGACTCAAACAAATGTAAAGTGGACATAATCATGCGTAAAAAAATAACCCTGGACCACGAACTTCAGAAAAGAGAACATTTACAAGTCACAGATACATAAGAATGAAATGGCAAAGGTACAACAACTCACTAGTTAAGCGCGAAAATAAAGAATAACGTCCACAATAGCGAAAACCCATAATTTCTGGCCTTGGCTTTCAGCCGGCCAAGAACCAGAGATAGAACAAGGTAATAAACAAATCACAGAGCAAGCCCTTAAGTTTTTTGGTGAGATTAAAGTGATTCTAGGTTTGTGCTAAAGGGGAAAGAGGAATGGTTTTATATAGCAGTAAAATTGGATGCACAAAAATAAGGAAAATAGTTGAATAAACACAGGTAAGGAAGGAAATCAAGTAAACACAGGCGAAGAGAAAGGGAAAATCTCGCATGCAAGTCAGTAAAATAAGCAGAAAAGGAAAATTGTCAAACTCCAAACCCTAGTTAGGGTTTTAAACTCAAAATCGACCAGCTGGTATGAAGAATCAAGTTATTCTTCATGTATATGGACGAGATATTGTCCAAATCTCCAAGATTGAGGTTGGTTCATGTCCGATATAGAGGTAGTATTTGCCAAAATTAGGCAAATACCTAAGTAATATCATAATCGAAGAGCCAGTACCAAGAGGATGCAAATATTGTAAGCAAATAATGGTGAAATCCCATTATCAACGGGATTTGGAGAGGAGATTTGGGGTGTGACGGCTAGGGTTCACGAGAAAGGGATAAGGGGTTGTGAGGATTCAGAGACGGCGGATGAGAGNGGGGGGGGGGGGGGGGGGAAAAAAGGGAGAGGGGGGGTGGGGGGTGGAAGGGGGGGGGGGGGGGGGGGGGGGGGGGGGGGGGGGGGGTTAGGGTTTGGGAGTTAAGTTTAAAGGGGTGTGAAAGGTTGGGTCGGGTTGGTTAAATGGGTGGCGACCGGGTTGGGAGTAATGGGTCATTGATTTGGGCTGGGGTTATTTGAGATAGGGTTATTTGGGTATTGGGGTTGGTCCGAATATAGACTTAAAAACAGGCTATTTGTTAAATACTCACTTTTAATTAATAAATAATTCGTAAAAATAATAAATAAAAATAGTAAAAATATTATTTGTGCATAAAAATTGTTAATAAAAATTATTTAACACTATAAAAATATAAAAAGTTATTTTTTTTTGAAAACAATAAGGTAATTATAAGTATATACGGGCTATTATTGTAAAATATGCAATTTTAATCTTAAAAATGCAAATGTAATTATAATAAATGCACCAAAAAATATTTAGAACATAGTATAGATGTAAATGATGAAGTTAGATGATAAAATAATCATAAAATGAATTGTGATGCAATTAATGGTTATTTATCTAATAAAATATGGGAATAAATTTATTTAAAAATCTTTAAAATTATAGAAAATTAGGAAAAATGCGTGTATCTGTTTATAAATCAAATGATGATGCATATGTACTATTTTGAAAGTATATATATATATATTTAAAAAATATGAGAGAAAATTGGGTATCAACCTAACACTGGCTGATTCAATAATAGATCTCTAACCAAATAACTAATAATCATGAAATAGAAGTTTCTGTAATAAGTCAACAATCTCAACATGCTACAATATCCCAAAATTGATAGTACAAGTCATAAGCTTTCCTGAGAGTCACTAGGAATAACAATACAATACATCATTGTCCCGTAATAATAGGAAACAATGTAAATAAAAGACAACAAAAGGTGATTTCGGAGCCTGTGAACGTCATGCAGGTATACCTTGAAGTCTCAAGCCGTGCAGGCATAAATCTCAAACCAACTCGATCATAAGTACCTGGATCTACACAAAAATGTGCAGAAGCGTAGTATGAGTACACCATAGCAGTACCCAGTAAGTATCAAGCCTAACCTCGGTAGAGTAGTGACGAGGCTAGGTCAAGACACCTACCGGACATGTAAACATGTACATGATATAACTTAAATCTAACAATGAAAAGAACGTTAATGTAACGCCAATAGCAGAAGAATCACAAAATATAATTAAAAGTATGGGAGCACGAATGGCAACGAGAAACAACCAAGTAGTTAAGCAACCACATAGTCGAGAAAAGCTTCGCAAATGCGAATCAAAATGTTCACAAATGCGGAAATTTTAGAATCGCAAATGAGACCCATGTCTTCGTAAATGCGAAGAATCCCCCTCCTCAGTTCCCATCGCAAATGCAAAACTATCTTGGCAAATGCAAACCTAGGCTGACCTAGGAATACTTCGCAAATGCGAACCTGGCGGAAGATGGGGATGTTCGTAAATGCGAACTCTGATCTCGCAAATGAGAGATCAGAGGCCAGTTCCCAGAAAATGCAGACACCAACAAATATTCTAAGTCTAATTCACTCTGTAGTCTATCCGAAACTCACCCGAGCCCTCGGGGCCCCAAACCAAACATTTACACAAGTCTAAAACATCATACAAACTTGCTCGCTCGATCAAAACACCAAAATAACACCTAAAACTACGAATTTAAAACCAAATCAAATGAAATTTTCAAGAAAACTTTGAAATTTCTATTTTCACAACCGGACGTCCGAATCACGTCAAATCAACTCCCTTTTTCATCAAATTTCACATACAAGTCATAAATATGGTATGGAACCTATACCGAGTTACGGACCCATTACCCAAATAGTCAAACTTTGGTCAAACATTTTCAATTCATTAAGCTTTCAACTTTCTAATTTTGACAAAGTCTGATATCTCGGGCTAGGGACTTCCGATTTCGATTATGGACATACGTCCAAGTCCCAAATCACGATACGGACCCACCAGGACTGTCAAAACACGAATCTGGGTCTATTTACCAAAAATATTGACCGAAGTCAACTCAAATGAAATTAAGGCAAAATTTCTTAGTTTTATTAGTTTTTAACATAAAAGCTTTCTTGAAAGACGCCCGGACTGCGCATGAAAATCAAGGAAGGCTAAAACATGATTTTTAAGGCTTCAGATCACAGAGTTGGGTTTTAAAACACGAGATGACCTATCTGGTCATCACACTAATGGACACTAAAAAGTCAACCCAAAAATAAATCTCGGGCCCACACCTCGGGACACCCATCATGATACGAGTCAAACCATACCAAAATTATCAAATTTCGATATCAAGTCGGCCTTCAAATCCTCATTTTACATTTTAGAAAGTTTTTACAAAAGTTCTAAATTTCTCCAAAATCACTAAGTTAATGATAAAAGCCAAGATAGAATCATGAAATATAATCAAATCTGGATAAAGAACACTTACTCCAATCCAAAGAATGAATAATCGCCCAAATTCGAGCTCTCTAACTCAAAAGGCGATAAAAATAACTTAATCCTCGAAATAGAGTTCTTTTATATTCTGCCCATATACAATACACCCCGAACGCGGAAATACCCTCACGATCGCATAGAAGAAAACTCGTCATCTACCAAACATGCTTCGCGAACACATTGATCACTTACCCAGAAACATCGCGATGCGGTCTCTAAATCGCTAATGCGGTGAACAAATCACGGATGCCTCTTCCAGCTTCCCTTATACACTATCGCGTATAGAATCATGCGAACGCGGAGACACAAGTCCTCCAAGATTTGCGAATGCGGTCGCCTCCTTGTGACTGCGGAGAAAAACAATTCCTGCTCTTACAATAACTTTATGCGAACGCAGTCTCTTAGACGCGAAAACAGAAGCAGCATTTCACAATATGAGAAAATGTCTTGTAGCCCATCCAAAACACACCTGAGGCCCCCGATGCTTCTGGGTCCCCTTCCGAACATACCAACAAGTTTCATAATGTAACGCGGACCTGCTCGAGGCCTCAAATCACAACATACAATATCAAAACACTTAATTGTACCTCAATTCAAGCTTAATGAACTAATGAACATTCAACTTCTACAACTCGCGAAGAATCATTTCAAATCAATCCGGAATGATCTCAAACTTCGCATGCAAGTCACAAATGACACATCGGAGCTATACTAGTTCCCGAAATCGCAATCTGAACTCGATATCAACAAAGTCCACTTCGGTCAAACCTCTCAACCTTCCAAACCTTCAACTTTCCAACTTTCGCCAGAATGCATCAAATCAAGCTACGGATCCAAATTCGGATTTACGCCTAAGTCCAAAATCACCATACGAAGCTATTGGAATCATCAAAATACCATTCTGTAATTTCGTCTATGCAAAAGTCAAACTCCGGTAAACTCTTGCCACTTATGTTTCTAAAACAAGAATTATTATTCTAAATCAAATTCCGAATCATCTAAAAACTGAATCCGACCACACAAGAAAGTCATAATACACAATACAAAGCTACTCGAGACCTTAAGCCACCGAATAGGACGCTGATTCTAAAAACGACTAGTTGGATCGTTACAATATGACTTTGGTTAAAAATGTCATACTTCTATGACCATTTGTAAAATTTACACACAATCTAAGTATATTATAAAAATGATTAATACCTGTAATTGAGTTACAACTGGCCGGATAGTATAAACTATTTATGTAGGAAGTGCACAATTAGCCAGTAATAAGACATGTATTTACTTTTAAGCCACTGTTTAAAATGTCTTTAGTCTTTAGCCAGTGCTTTAATAAACTTTTACCCCCGGACGAAAATACCCTTTTGCTCATAAAGTTTAGGACCAAGTGTCCTTAACTTATGAGCTTGTTACTGTAAGTTCAGGACTATATGTCCTTAATTTATGAGCTTGTAAGTCTAAGTTTAGGACTACATGTCCTTAACTTTTGAACTTGTAACTCTAAGTTCAAAACTACATGCCCTTATTTTTGAACTTGGAACTCTAAGTTCAGAACTACCTGTGAATTCTTAACCTTTGAAATTATCTCTAATCAAAACAACCATTGAGATTTACTATTAATAATATTACTATGAATTGTTGTTGCAATGAACATAGCAGGGATCCTCATCCAACATCTGAGGACACAACTTCAAGGCATATAAGTGGATCAGAAGTGGCTTTAATATTTGTTGTCATCGTTATTCTGGTTTTTGCGTCTATCTCTTGTTTGTTCTCTCGCGGTTGTTTTGATAAATTGAGAGAGAAGCGAGGCTTTGGGAAGAAAGGAAATGGAAGAAAGGGTAAAATTATCTTTTCATATTAATTTTAATAGAGTAGTGACTATTTTTGCTCAATATTAGAATTGTTGGATAAAAAATAAATATCACCTTAAATAGTGGCTACGCGCCCATTTTACAATATTTATGCGGATACTTAAGTGTATATGTGTTTATAGATAAAAGTCACTCATGCTAGAGATTTTTCGGCGCTCATCAATATTGACTAGTCTATTTTACAAAATGCAGTGTCGTTTGAAATTACACGAGAGCATACGATCTCCAATCAAAGAATTCATTTACTATATAGTTGCATTTTCACAAAAAAATGAACAAATACATCATATCTACAACTAGAACATTAGACTTAATTCCTAAAAAGAATAGGACAAAAGAAGAAAAGTAACTAAAAAATAGAGATCACATGTACGAACGCAAGATGCATGGAATTCATGAGCTCATACGCCTAGGATAGTGAAGTTTAAAAGATTCCTTGTGAAAGTGTTTTCTGAACCAAAGGGCTGAAAATTTGGGGTATCTCTTTAATCCATCAGTGTAATCCACATAGCACATTCCAAATCTTAACTTGTAACCGTCAGTCCATTCAAATGTGTCAAGAAATGACCAAGCAAAGAAACCATTAACCTTCACACCGAGCCTGCCAAGTAATTATAAAACAGAAATTTCTTAGTCAAAATTGAAAACGTTAGTTTAATTATGTTCTTGAAATGAATTAATTATAAAAGGTTTTTGAAGATCGTGTATGAACTTACTCTATGGCTTCTTGAACTGCCAAAAGGTGGCCACGATAAAAGTTCACTCTCTGACGATCCTTTATGGCATCTTTCATTGCGATCTTACGATCAGCCATTCCTGAAAATTCATGGAAACATTAATATGTAATAGAGCCATTAAACATTTGGAATTGAAGGTCATGTCATTCTTTCTTTGCCTGAGCAAGCGTGTGTATATACTCCCTTTTTCTTATAAGATACGAAGTTCAAGAAAGAAAAAAAAATTTGACACATGAAAAATACTTTGTGATCTTAAATAACATTTTATGAAGGGTAAATCCAAGAGATGACTAATTTGACATACCAGTCTCTGTAATATAAATGGTGGGGTTATTGTACTTTTCCTCCGTGTAGACTAGAAGATCTCGAAGTCCTTTTGGATAGTCAAAGAAAAAGCTCACTGCAGTCTGCACCACCAAAAAATGTCTCGTAAATTCTATGAATCTTTTAAAAATAATTTCAGCATTTACTAGTTATGCGCTGAACTTACAGGATCCCCAATGGGTACTCCATCTCTTTCACCTAACAACAGAAGATGCAAAAACAAAATAAGTTGATATATTTCTATATATACCGAGGAAATATTGAAATTTTCCTTATATTTCACTTTTGGAGTAGCTTACCGGTAACGTGGACATGAGGGTCTGTTGCACTGCTGACATTAACATTGTTTGTGGGAGGGAGATGAACTGCATAATTTGAGGTGTAGTAATTTAGTCCTATGAAGTCAAAGGACCCTTTCACCATCTTAGCTTGCTCCGCTGTAAATTTCGGTAACCTTTCTCCCACAATTGTACGCATAATTGAAGGATAATTTCCATACACCAATGGATCCATGAACCTATAGGAAATAAGATAGATGAAAGATTTTGAACTTGAAATTAGTCTTGTACCTGTATACAAGCTATGATTGATTTAACTCTCATTAACCAAAAGCAGTAGTGTGGCCAGAAAATTACACTGAGTATATATAAAATTATAATACGTATATATTAAACTTTGAACACCTTCGTAAAATTTCTAGTTTCGCCGCTGACCAAAAGTATGTTTAGACATTTTTGAGTTTAACCTCTATACACTTACGGTCAACTAAAATATAATTAACCACAGGGTAACCGTTTTGAAATAGAAAAAAAGATTAATATTATGAAATATATAAGACATGTTACCTTCTAAAACACGTCCGGATAAACTAATAGTATATTAACCATTTAAAACTGTCATTGTATATAAATTAAATCCATAATAAGTAGTAATACTTACCATCCGTACATGAAGTCAATGTATCTTTGCGCTGCTTTGGCATCAAGTTCACTATTGGAATATGGTACCAACCATTGCGACACAAGTGTTATTCCTATCTCTCCCTTTTGAGATTCTTGGTATTTCTCTTTGTATAGACTTACCGTGGCAGCGTGACAAAGAAGCAAATGGTGTGCAACAACATAAGGCTCAGTTGCGGAGTTTCCGTTGGCACAAGCACTGGATTGCCAAGGGGAACATCGACCAGGTGCAGAATTTCCTGAGTCATAGCCACCATTTGTAAAAATATAAGGTTCATTCATAGTGATCCAATGCTTCACTCTATCTCCGAATTCTTTGAAGCAAATATCCGCGAAGTCCACAAAATCATTCCTGCAATTTTGAATAACATTCTTGCTTTTAGATTTAACTTCTAGATGATGTTATTGTTAGGGATTGTCCTGATTTTCTTACCATATTTGATTTTCCTATTTCTTCAAGGAAAGGACAACATATTTACCATAATTGAAATTTTCTTTTTGTAGAAGAAAACTATAATTCTTCCATATTTGGCTAGTCCTTTTTCTTGTAGGAAAAGGTTTGGACCTCTATAAATTAAGGATCCTTCCTTCTTATTCAGAAGAATCCACAATGTAGTCATTAAAGAGTTTTGTTTAGGGGGAGATTTTCTCTCAATAGTTTTTCTTCTTTTATATTAGTTTTATCATATGTAGATCAATTGATCAAACCATTATAAACTATTATGCTTAGTTTAGTATATTTTTCTTTTGTTGTCATGATTTATCGTTCATCAAGTCTTGTATTGTTAGTTTCCGCATGCACCATGTTAATTCGATCCCAACAAGTGGTATCAGAGCCAATGGTTCAGCGTCAATGGTTGAACGAGGTTGAAGACAGATTCAATGCTTGTATAGATCAAGACGATAATGAAGATTTATTCAACATGCTACATGTGGAGATAAATTTACAATCACAATTTTATTCAAAACGCATGCTGCTGCATCTTTATTGAAAAAAAACTTTTTCTAACCCATATTTTGGCCAGTTTTAACCAATACCAGTTTTAAGTCATGCCTACTTGCAACGCATGAGTTCCAATGCCAGTTTTAACTTATGCTTCTTTTTAATGCATGAGCTTCTTTTACCCCATGTTTATTCTTAACACGTGGGCTCCTTTTAACCCATACTTGGGCTTCTTTTAACCAATACCAAAATTTTCAACCTATACCGATTTTTAATCATGGCAAGCAGCAGTGATGAAGATTATGGGAAGAAGGTAAATCAACTTTGTCAAGAAAATTCAGGCCAAGGGGAGATTGTTAGGGATTGTCCTGATTTTCTTACCATATTTGATTTTCCTATTTCTTCAAGGAAAGGACAACATATTTACCATAATTGAAATTTCCTTTTTGTAGAAGAAAACTATAATTCTTCCATATTTGGCTAGTCCTTTTTCTTGTAGGAAAAGGTTTGGACCTCTATAAATTAAGGATCCTTCCTTCTTATTCAGAAGAATCCACAATGTAGTCATTAAAGAGTTTTGTTTAGGGGGAGATTTTCTCTCAATAGTTTTTCTTCTTTTATATTAGTTTTATCATATGTAGATCAATTGATCAAACCATTATAAACTATTATGCTTAGTTTAGTATATTTTTCTTTTGTTGTCATGATTTATCGTTCATCAAGTCTTGTATTGTTAGTTTCCGCATGCACCATGTTAATTCGATCCCAACAGTTATCACACAGATCAATACGTTATAATAGCAGGCGTGTCAGTTTAACTATTTAAATAAGAAGATCGCACAGTTCAAGAATATTAAGGTGAGGAGAACTTACACAACAAGAGGACTCAGAAAGCTGCTATACTCATCTTCTAGTGTTTGGGGAAGATCCCAGTGATATATAGTAACAAATGGTTGTATACCTGTTCATTTATATACCCAATCAGAGGATAAATAGAAGAAGAAAAAGATAGAGGACAAGGTAGAAAGAGAAAGAAAGTACTACATCATTGATTTTACATATAAAAGTACAAACCATTAGATAGAAGCTCATTGATGAGATTGTTATAAAATGCAATGCCTTCCTTGTTAACTCCTCCACTTAACTTGCCACCTGAATCAAGGACAACTTTTAAGCAAAAAGTGATAGCATTGTCGCAAAACATAATTATAAGCGCTTTCTTGAATCGACGATCTAAGTAATTGATTTTTAGATATGATCAATGGTCATACGAGGCAATATTCTTGACCATGAGATTGACAATCTGAATGCATCCAACCCCACAAACTTCATGAGCTTAACATCATCCTGTTACATATTTCCACAATCGAAAAGTCGGATTTAAAATTCAAAAAAAAAAAAAACAATTCTCGTCTTACTAAAAAGAGAATTACGAAATTGAAAAGATGAACATATGTTACCTTATACATATGATAAAAGTTATCTCCTACATCCCCGTTATTTCCCTCTGATATTTTTCCTGCAACGCCCAAGAAATTAAGTCAAATGAGGATATATAAAGGTTGGTTCTTGTCATTATCATAATGGAATATTTATTCGATCATCCAGTACATCGAGAAGAAAACGGACAAAGAAATAGAAACCTGGAAATTTGTGAGTGAAATTATCCCATATACTAGGTCCTTTACCATCTTCATATGCTGCACCTTCATACTGAAATTGAAAGGAAAGGAAAATTAATATGGAAATTCAAATTCAATGAATCTGAAATTAAATAAAACTTTGATATATGCTCTGAAAACCTACTTGATAGGCAGAAGATGATGCACCAATCAAAAAACCATCGGGAAAGCTATTGCGATTTATGGAAGTAGAGGCGATGCAATTGGCAAATATAGCAAATGTGCAGAGAAAAGCTAACTCTACTGCTATTACTAAAGAACTTTTTATTTCCATAGTCTTTTCTAAAATTATTTTTTCTCTCTATATATATAATGCAATCAATTCGGCCAAGAATAGCTTGAGTTCAACTGAATACTTCCCTTTTAAGTTTGAAGCTCACCTCTTTATATAGAGTTGCAAGTTAAACGTGTATGCCAGCTACCAGGGGGGTTAGATACATCCACCCAACGAGAAGTTCGTAGGTGGTGTGGGCAATAGGAAAGTGTTAGGAGAAAACAAATATTGACCCAAACAGTAATAAAAGAAAAAAGTAGTAAAATTGGGCAGTCAAAGCTAGACATACACGAGTTTCTTGATAACAACTGGATGATTGGCTGATTAGATCTTAACTTTCAGTTTTCCTTAACTTGCCACTAGGAAAAGGAAGTTTCGTAAAGGTCAAAATGGTGTGCTAACCTACGAACAATCAATCAACTGCCGTGTCATCCACAGAACAAAATATGGAACACACCAACAATATTTTAGATGTCTTAATCTTAATGTACATCTTGATATTCAAATGCGCATTAATCTTTAAAAAAACAAATGAGACCTAAGACATGATTTAATGACTTTAGGGGTGGTCGAGGGCCAATTTAATATTAGTAAAACTTGAGTGTTACTCCCTCCGATCCACAATATGTGACCAATTTCCTTTTTCATTTTGGTCCAAAATAAGTGTCCATTTATACAAGAAAGAATTCAATTTGTTTTTACAAAATAACCCTTATGTACATATCCCTAAAAAAAATTACTCCTCACATTAAATATTTAATTAAGGGTAGTTTAGTCATACTAGGTATTTTGTATAGAATTTAGTATTTTCTTAATGGGCGTGCCAAAAGCAAATTGGTCGCTTATTGTGGACCAAATGGACTAGCTATTTTAGTTAGAAAAACTATATTTTCTTCCGCTACATCTCTCTCTCTCTCTCCCCTCTCTCCCTCTATCTCACCTCTAGCCACGATAAGACCACTCCACCAGGTCGGTTTCCAGCGGTGTTTGACCCAAAAGAGGCAACAATAGGCTCTCTCATATATGCAAACCTCCTTAGCTGTGTATTTCTTCCAAAATCATCAATTTTGGGAAAATCTTAGATTTCTCTTGTCATGGCCCAAAATCCCACAAAGTCATGATGACACCTAACTCAACCCTCTAGGTAAACCAAAGAACAAATGACACAACTCGAGTGAAAGATCATCAATAATTCATAAATAAAATGGCGGAACTCCGTAAAATATCCCAAGGATTGATATTATAAATCATAAGCTACCGAGAGATTTGGTACGAAGAACTAATACAACGTTGATTTGAAGTTTACATAAATAGAATTATAAGTCCTTAACTATAATGAACAAATAGTATCTTGAACCTAGATCGCAGCTACAACTTCTATGCTAGTTGTCGTCATCAACAACAACTCTGCTCTGCACAGAGTGTAGTATGAGCAACCGACCCCATGTATTCAGTAAGTATCCTAGCACACCCAACAACAATATCAAAATTTAAGCCTGAAGTCCAGATAAAGCCACCCGTGCACATAGAGAATATATATGCACAAGCACTGTAACCAACTAACAATTCAGCATTTAGAGAATATACGCATTTGATATCAAATAATACGTCAAGAATTGCATATAAAGAAGATATGCATGAATGAATAAGTCAGGTTACACAAACTAACAAATAGAGAAGATATATACCATGAATCATTTCATCAAGTAAAGGTTGCATATAAAGAATATATGCATGAAAGACATGTATACATTTCGTAAAGAGCATATAGTGAAGATATGCAATCTAAAACATGTATACATCCAAGGAGTTTGCAAACAAAGAAGAGATGCATATATTTCAACATTGATCAGTTTTCCATAATCCACGTAACCAGAAACTCCTCGGTTTCTCATAACCAAGGAGTTTGCAAACAAAGAAGAGAGAAATATGAGAGGGAAACTCAAGGGGGTGGATCATTATCAACATGATGTACGGACAACGCACGTGCATAATCACCGCACTGATAACTCGTGTGCCATAATCATAACAATCGCACGGACAACTCACATGATGCATGGAAAACTCACGTGCCATAATCATAACAACCGCACCGATAACTCTCGTGTTGCACGGACAACTTACGTGTTGTCAACCAAGTCCAACACAAGAAAGCATATATAAGAATACATGTATAAAATCAACGGGTATCGAGTCATGTACTCATGGACTAACGAAAATAGCACGCTAAAGATGCATGTGTAATGTTTACAACTATAGATCAGATAAGGCAGATACACCATAAAATAGCAAATATCATGCTAAAACTGGAAATCACCACTTACACATGATATCTAGCTTGATTCAAGAGGTTCACGTGATCGTACAAACATAATAAGGCATGATAGCAGGAAGCCCAGTATCCAAAAGAAGGTGTGATATAGCCCAAAGACTATTTCGGTCATAAATCACACATCGCACCCGTATATATGCTCGTCACTTCGCATATATGTCACTTCTCACACAATCCCTAGTTGTATAAATACAACCAAGAAGCTTCATCTTTCATATAGATGAAAGCGCTAGGCATCTCTTAACAGTTCAAAGTCCCCCCTCCATTTCAAATAACAATTGCTTCTACCTGCTGGGAGGGCATTGAAATGAAAACCCCCTCCCGCTTGAGCATGACAACTTTGTGGAGCTTTTCGGTGTTTTTAGGGAGCTCTTTGGAGCGAAATGACTGACCCTACAGGATCTCCCCGAACCTGAAGTGGAAGTCGACTAGTTTGTATACGAGTGATGAGTTATACCGAATACTCAGTAAATTATAGACCACTTATAATCTTTGTTTTCGAGATGGATAATCAACTCCGCAAATATCGATCGAAACTTGAACCCTTGTATTTCCTAAAGTCGGACGACACAAGGCGAACTAGAATAGGCAGCAGTGTGGTTCCAGATGTAGTCACTAGATTGAGATCTGTAGGGTGACAGGTACTTCAACTGATAAAGATTTGCACTTCCCTTTCACAACATATGAGGGAGGGGGCGCTATCCTTCTAATCGGCTAAGGTTGAATTTGGAGGGCAAATATAGGGGGGAAGGACAAAGGAAAGAGTGATGTCGGGTGGTCGAAGAAGGCCACTGGTAGAAGAAATCGATGCTTTGATCATTCAATTGACTCCTTGCTACCACAGGACAGGTGCACGATCTACTTTGCACGTTCCATCCTTTAGCAAATGAAGAAAAGAATATGTTATCTCTTGATAATAGGACATTCGTATATTTTATTTTGTTGTAATTATTTTTTAAATTACGAATTTTATTTCTCAAGAACTATTATTTATAACTATTATCTTTGATATGACTTGATAGTACAAATATTTTTATATGACCCGATAAGGCAAAAATTCTTTTATTTTGTACAGAAATTCAACTCAACTGCAGGGCGGCCCGTCTATAAAGCAGGTAAAGCAATTGCTTTAGGCCCCATATTTTTGGAGGCCCCATTATTTTCGCGCCTAATAGGCTATATATAATTTTTAAGAAAAAAAAAGTTATGTGAAGAGAAAAAGTTTGATTTCTTTATTTTATACACTACTAGAAATCCGGTAAAAAGGGACCAAAAATTTGCGACCAAAGTAAGTCGGTCCAAAAAAGCGACCAAAGTTGGTCGCTAATTTGGAGAAAATTATTAAATAATTATTTTAAATAATTTACCGACAAAGGTTGGTCGCTTTTTGATCGATAAAGTTTTCAACCGGGCTGGTCAGACTTGCTTGATCAATGAAATATTAAAATTAGCGACCAACTTTGATCGCTAATGTGGGACCCAGTTATAACGCTTACTAATTATATTATTATTTAAAAAAATTTATTAAATAAAAATAAATATTATTTAAAATTGGGGACCAAAGTTGGTCGGTTATGAAAGGGGAAGCAAGTAGCGACCAACTTTGATCGCTAATTTGGGACCCAGTTATAACGTTTAATAATTATATTATTATTTAAAATATTTTATAAAATATAAATAAATTTTATTTAAATTTAGCGACCAACTTTGGTCGCTAATTTTTAATTTCTTGATAATTAGCGACCAAAGTTGGTCTCTTTTCAGGTCAACATTGGTTAAAATTAAAAATCACTTTTATATTTTCTATTTAAATAATATAAATGTAATTCGTTAACACATTTGTAATACAAGGTATGAATACACTAAAATATACTCTAACAAGCTATATATGTAGTGAAAGTAGTACAACAAAGTGTGTTATATATATATATATATATATATATATATATATATATATATATATATATATAGATATAGGTCGAGACGTTTTGTTTTTAATATTCAACGATGCATCTAAGTAGGTTATAAGTCGATAAATCAATTGACACATAGATATATTTGATGAAAAATTATATATACTAATTAGAATCTTGAAAAGTCTATCAATCCCTAAAAGAACCCGAGACTCAGATGCATCGTTGAATATTAAGAACAAAACGTCTCGACTTATATAAATTAATCTGTTATAATTGATTCATCGACTTATAACCTAGTGATGAATGAATGTAATTCATTAACTCTGTTATAATACAAATAATGAATACAATAGCATATACTATAACATGCTATATATGTAGTGAAAGTAGCACGAAGTGTGTGTTATATATATACACACACTAACATATACTATAACAAGTTATATATACGTTATAAAAACTAAGCTTGTAGGTAGGGTGGAAGTCGAGAATGTGTTAGATGTTGCATATCAAAACGATATCTCCAGTGTTCACCAAATAGTGGACGAATTTTTAGAAAATGATTTGGAACATCCTGAACACATATTGGAAGAAATTGATATAAATGAAGTAAAAATTATAGAAAATGAGGAAGAAGAATCAACTGATGAAGCTCAAACTAGTGCGGAAGAAGAATTCTCGTACGAGGAACAATACGTCGATGAGCTTTATAAAGTTGGTTTCATTAATAACTCTCATTTTATAGCTAGTTTCTTATATGTTTCAATCTAAATATGTATTATATTATGCAGATGACATGCAAGGGTCGAGGTAACAATGATCCTACTGGTTCTCAGGGTCGAGAAAAGGCTAGGAAGGGAAATAGGGGGGCAAAAGATAATACTCCATCTTTTCCACCCTCTACAGAGATGCCTATGCATGTGCCTATATCTTATCCTCCACCCCAGAGCTATTTTGAGTTTCCAAAACATCACGAGCCCTACACCTTCGTACAGACACCAGGTCTTTCATCACAGGGCCATAGGACTATACGTCCGGCATACAATCCAGCTGCCTCACGACCACGTGGATCGCGGCCATCTTCATCGCATGGATCGCATCGATCCATGTCACATCTATCCATGTCACATCCACTCGGGTCACAACCATCAGTATCACAGCCACTTGCGGTCCATCCAGCTATGTCGCAGTCACAGGGATCACAACCTCCATCTATTTCAGGCCTTTGCCTGTGAGATAGTAGCTCTGACCCCCTACACCTTCTACGCATGCCTCTGATATACATGTTTCGGACGGTGATGTTGATGATGACGAGGAGGTGCATTATGATCAGTATGTTATTTTAACGTTTATTGTTTTGTACAGTTTGTACAATAGGATATTAATGTGTTTTTTTGTTAAATTGCAGGTTCATCCCGAGTAATATTACTACGAGGATAATCACTAAAGCCATCAGAAAGCTTTATGATGGCCCTTATGCGACTTGGAGTGAATTCTCATTCTCGCTGAAGCAGCAAATTTTCAATCAATTTAAGGTATAAATGTTCTTTTAAGCAGTATAATTATTTATATTTATAATATTTCCATATAATATTTAACTTTTGAAATACAGAGCAAGTATGGGAACACAGCTATAGCGCGAAAGTGGCTGCAAATTTTAATACAAAGCTCGCAAGCGGTTGTCGCATAGTTTCTCCGAAGCTAGACAGTTGAACTAGAAGCCTGTCTGGTTGCTTCAAAATTTATGGGAGGATTTTCAAAGTCAATGGCTTACCGCAAAGTTCTTAAAGAAGATAGAGAAAGGAAAGAAAGCTCGCGCATCTGAGAAGGGAGGCTCCTTGCACAACGGGGGTGTGATCATCCTAGGGACAATAAAAAGAAGATAGGTACGTAATTGTTTAATTTATTTTAATTTTCAAAGTATATCTATTATGTTTATTAACTAAAATTTATGAGTTTTCATGAAAAGAAGTTGGGGCGTCCAATGAACCAAGATGAGTTATTCAAGGAGACTCATATTGTAAAGAAGAAGAAAGAGACGGATCCAGAAAGGTGGGTCGAGGGCCGAGCCTCGACTGTACATGTAAGTTTTCACTTTTCATTAAGTATTTTGATCTACTTTTATATATATTTTGAAATACTAATTCAATGTAATTTTTCTTATAGGATTGTTTCACAGATGACGTGGAGGAATTCATATGCAGTCAGCCACCTAATGAGTCGGGCGAGCCAATCCAACCTTCGGACGATGATGCTGAAAGAATATGGATGAAGGCTGCTGGCGGTCCAAAATGGGGGAAGGTATACGGGCTTCCTACTAAGAAATTCCATCGCTATAAGTGTGGAATGCAAGGAATAGGGACTTCCTCGCAAGGAGAGCAACTTCATGGGGAGAGCCTCTCCGCTATGCGGGAGACTGTGACAAAACTCACATCCGAGCTAGAAGCGGCCAAGGAAAGAGAAAAGCTTAAAGATGATCAATACCTTGGCATGCAAGCTCAGTACCATGGCATGCAAGCTCAGCTCAAAACTCTCCTGGCTTATGGAGATTTTCCGATTCCCCGGTATCGTAAGTCATCGCCAGAGACTCGACTTGAACGTGAGTGTTCCTTTCGTCCTCCCCATGCTCGTTCCTCCCGTCCTCCCCTTGATCGGTCTTCCCGTCCTCGACAAGTAGACCCTTCACTATACCGTCTTGTAAATGAATGTTCATCAGACGGTGATGATAATGACGGTGATGATAATGATGTTGTTATAAAACACTCCTTGACTTTTATATACTTTGAACTAGACAAATAGAACCGGTTTTGAACTAGTTGTAATAAGCGTTAACTTAGTATTGTTAGTTTAATTTGCTAGTTCTATTGAACTTTAATTTGTTGGTTTTAATGTGTTTTTTGAAGTGTGTTTTTGTTGTTGTTGTGTTGTTGTTGTTGTTGTTGTTGGGTTGTTGTGTAGATTTTGGTATTGAAATTGTATTGTATGTATTGAATATTATTATTTAGGGATTTTGGTATGCTGGCAGGTGGTGTAGCTGCCAAAACATGCATTTTATGCCAAAATTATTACCCAGAAAAGAGACCAAAGTTGGTCGCTTACCTATAAAAAAAGAATTCTGAAAATTAGCGACCAAGGTTGGTCGCTTTTACCTAACAAAAATAAAAAATAAAACATTGGCGACCAACTTTGGTCGCTAATGAACCCATATTTTGATATAAGCAACCAAAGTTGGTCGCTACTATATTAAAAAATATCCTGGAAATTAGCGACCAACCTTGGTCGCTTATGTACAAAAAAATTAAAAATTTAAAAATAAGAGACCAAAGTTGGTCGCTTATGAACCCAGATTATTAAATATATATTTTTGAAAATAAGAAATATTTTAATTTGGAGACCAACGTTGGTCGCTAATTTTTAAATTATAATAATTAAAAAAATATCGTAATTTATATATACAGACCAACTTTGTCGGTAAATTTATATTATTAAAATATTATACCGACCAAAGTTGGTCGCTATTATGTTTACACTGAACACTTGGTCCTTTTACCTTAACGACCAACTTTGGTCGCTAAGGTAAAAGGACCACCAATATATCGACCAAGCGTGTTTGGACGCGTTTTGGTCGGTATATTGAGATAAGCGACCAACTTTGATCGCTATTTGTGGTTGCTAATTAGCGAATATCTAGTAGTGACAAATAAATAGATGAAGGATTTGCATTGCTTTGATTTCTTCCAAGGAAATTGCATTTGAAATTAATATTGAACCTGAATTTCATAATAAACGTGTAATGTATAGGAAGAAACAATGTTAATAATGAAATCTCAAAATCTCTCGACTAGTCCTTTAGAATTGATTATTTTTTATACATAGTCCCTTTGGTCCATAATAAATGACTTTTAAACTTTGTTATGCCCCTTAAGAAAATACTGAGTACTAGAACAAAATGTATTTTGACAGAATTATCCTTAGTTAAAATGTATATGTTGTTAACTTAACACATTGAGTTATGTAAATAAGGGCAAAATATGAAAAAATAAAGTTAATTCATTCTCGATTATATAAAAAGACACTTATTTTGGACCAAAATAAAAGCCAAAAAAAGTCACTTCCTATTGACCGAAGAGAGTAGTAGATGAGGTTATTGTTTAACTTTACAATAGATTTAAACAAGCATAGGCATATGCAAATATTTTCATTTTCTATTTAGCGGTAAAAACTGAGATCACTAGATGATGAAATTTTAAAAAAATATTGCCTTCGTCTTGAATGCTCCTTAAATCATAATAACCGACCCGATATTGATAGTTTAGATTTATTTTCTGAATTAAAAATATTAAGGATAATATTACAATTAGAAGATAACAATTTAATTGATATACTCAATCAAATAAAAAGTTTGATTAATTTCCAAATGCATATATTACTTATAGAATAATATTAATAATTCTTATTACCGTTGCTTCAGCAGAAAAAAGTGTTTTAAAATTAAAATTGATAAAACCTTACCTAAGATCAACAATGTCTCAAAGATATTAAATGAATTATCTATATTGTCAATGAGAAAGACTTAGTAGGAGAAATTGATTATAAAAAATTAATAATAAATTTGCATCTAAAAAAAGTTAGAAAAATAGACTTCAAATAAAAATAAAATATATTTTATTAATATAAAAGTTAAGATCTCTCATAAAGTTTGACTTTAGAACACGAAACTGGTTGGACTGACCCAGGTCAACGTGATGATAGGCTATAATTACGTATTTTAGTCGCTTATTACACTCTAGTTTACTGCACTTTAATTGAGTTTGAGCTTTAATCGCTAGTGTTTTGCACTAACTGTGTGTTTTATGCCTTGTAGGAGTGATTTCGAGCTATATAGATGTTATGGAATAAATTTAAGTGATTTGGAGCTTTGAAGTCTGAGTAAAAGCTCAAGGAATTAAGCCGGGATCATGTTCGGGGGTCAAATTTGATAGTTGAGAACAAACGAAGACTCGAGGAGATATATTGTGCACTGTCTAGTAAAATGGACATAACCTTTTGCTCCGAACTCCATTTGGTTATATAATATGTGGTTGGAAAGCTAACTCAAAGGGATACAACTTTCATGTTTTACGTTTTTCCCAATTCCAAACGTAACAGGGTCAAAAACGCGATCGAAACTGCAACTGCGGACCTGACGCAGACTGGGGCAGAATAAAACCCCACTAGCGCGACCTCTAGAGCGAGATTAGCGCGGCCCCGCTAGTGGCGGCCTGGAAACTTGTCCTTTTTCGCGTAGGAGAAGGTATAATTATTTGGGTCCGACCCTACTTGGTATATATACACGGGAGAACGTTATTTTCAGGGGATTGGACATATTTTGGACACAAATTCGACCTAAGGAGGCAAGAGACACAATAGGAGCAAGGTGGGAGAATTCTTCTACAATTTTTTCCTTCTTCTTCCTATTTTACATTGATCATGATTTCTTTTGTTGTTTGCAATACAATTATGAGTAGCTAACTTCTTTAATCTAAGATTTTGGTGGAACCCGTTGGGGATGAACTCGCTGTTATATTAATATAGTTTTGATTTGGTTGTTAATCTCTATTTGTTCAACTACGTTCTTGTTGTAGTTGATTGAAAGGTCATCAATTAGTTGTTCCTATTTCTTATGTATCTGCTTGAGAGAGAGTGCATATTTAGGTAATTGTTTGAACAACATCGCTCCCGGAGTATAGGCGAGAGTCATAACCGAGGGTTTAGAGGTTGGATTAGAGATAACGATACCTCAGGGGCAATCTAAAGTGACCTGTAATGTGAATCTAGCTAGCGTAGCTTGAGAGAGTGCGTCTAGTAAATTATCATAATTGCTTGAGAGAGATTTATGATAACTGGATAGTTCATGATTGATAGAGACAACTAAGTCAAAACTATTGGAAACATACAACTAGGGGAATCAACAACGGGGAAAATCATTACCTTAGACCTTTATTCCAATTGTTTACAACTGCTTGTTAGTTACTCTTAGTTTTATAGATTCAGTTAGCTGTAGTAGTAATCACACCACCAATTGTTATTCATAAAGTTTGAGGAGGTTGACTAATAAGAATTTAGTACTTTAAAAGCTTCTCTTGATACGTTAATTCTTTGTGGGATTCGACTCTGAACATAATATCCCGGATTATATTTGCAACGCCCGCTTAGTCTTTTATTAAACACAATTGAGCGTGATCAGAACGCATGTGATATATAAGATTAGTAGAGACTATGTTTAATGAAGCAACTAGTCCAATTTGGGACCTACCCATCGAAACTCCGTGCTGGTCAAAGAAAATAAAGTGCAAAAAAGGCCAAATAATTTCTTATCGTATAACAATCGCCTTCAAAGTGCCAGTGAAGAAGTAGAAGAAAAGTAAAGCATAGAAAAATGTCATTTAAAACGTGAATAATTAGAAAGCTTAGTGTAAGATTGCCTGCGTTGAAAAGTGGAAGCAACATCCAAGCAATTGCCTTGTCAACTCTCAACCCATAATCATCAACTTTGTTCTAAGAAAGTTCATAACGTTTTAGCAATTGGATTGTCATCTCTCAACCATTTGGAATCATCACTTGACGTTCCAAGTTAATCATTCATACGCTAAGTATCGAGAAGTAATATCATATGATAAAGATAATTATAGTCATCCTCGATGCATTCAACAGCTGGTAATAACATAATGCTATAATTAGAAAACATATCATGTATTTAATACACACATTTATTATGAAGCAAGCAAAATGAGAAGATACAGTAGTTCAATAGTGCCTACTTTTAAACAATGGAACTCCAAAATATCTCTACTTAAGTAGAAATTTTTTTAGCCAAAGCGCAGAAAGTTTGGGATATCTTTTTAGATTGTCTGTGTAATCAATAAAATTAATCCCAAATCTCTGTGTATAACCTGAATTCCATTCAAAATTATCCAACAACGACCAAGCAAAGTAACCCTTCACAATCACACCATCCCTGTTACAACAAAAGTATTAATATCAGCATCACTTTTTCAAGTTTATAATATTGCTTTTCTGGCTAATTTCAAATTATTACACACAAAAAAAAAAAAAAAAAAAAAAAAAAAATTTGTAGAAAAGCTAAGTTTAGTCAACAGTAAAAAATAACCCTATATATTTGATACGAGCACACAACGTTAACAAATATTTTTTAGGAATATCCAAACTAAAGCTATTTTTGTGAGAGGGATATATTTAGGCAAAGATTAATGGACTCACTTAAGGGCAGCATTGAGGGCCAAGAGATGACGACGGTAAAAATCTACTCGTTGGAAATCATTGACTCCTTGCTGAACTTGGCTAATATTAGCATCACTCATTCCTGATAAAAAATCAAAACATTAAAATGGATTTTTGTACAAGTGTATAAGAGATCAATTGTAGATTAGTTTTTTGTCATACCATTCTCGGTAACGTAAATTATGGGATTCTTGTATTTTTTCTTTGTGTAGACCAGAAACTTTTGAAGTCCTTCTGGGACCTCGAAGAAAACACTCGAGCCCGTCTATAGTTAAAAAATAAAAATAAAAAAGGAAGGGAAAAAACAAATATAAGAGTCAAAATATAACGTTCGCGCTTGCGAGGAAAAAGGTAGTTAAGTTGTTTACCGGTTCACCGATGAGTTCTCCATTTCTTTCCGCTGCAAAGTATTTTTTAGAAAGGGGAGAAGAAAAGGTTACATATATAGGAAATATTAAGATTAAAAAGGATTTTCATTCACTATTTTAGGTCATGAAAGACTTTTAGAACTCACTTGTTTCATTTACTTGAGAATCTCTTGAATAGCTTATGTTAGCTTTATATGGAGAAACAACATTGGATGCGTAATTCGAAGTGTAGTAATTTAGTCCCAAGAAATCATAGGAACCTTTCACCATCTCAGCTTGCTCTGTCGTGAATTTAGGTAAGCGATCTTGCACAAGTCTACGCATATTTTTTGGATAGTCACCATAGGTTAATGGATCTATAAACCTACATTCAAGAAAATAATAGATATTCAAAGTCTTAGACTCAATGAATGAGAATATTTGGTTTTAGTAGGATTAGTAATATAGCTTAACCAAAGCAAATTCCATGATTACACAAATAGTGACTTTCTTGGTGTATTTTGAAGTCCGCCACTTTTTCAAAATTGGACTAGTGAGATGGAGTTCGAACGTGGTTACCTGGTTTGAAGTCTAAAATTCAAAAGTAATTTTCACTCACTGATCTAATTTTGGAAAAACAACCAACTTTTAAGTATAATGCCAAAAAAGTGACCATTTGGTCTAAAATAAAACTCTCTTCGTTCAATTTATATGTCATATTTTTCTTTTTATCCTGTTCCAAAAAGAATATTATATTTTCTTATTTAAAAATAATTAACTATAAACTTCTCATTACATTCTTAATGAATTGATTTCTAGCTACACAAACTTTTATAATTTATTTCAGACTACATATATAAAAAATCTTTCTTTCTTTCTTTAACTTTGTGCTGCGTCAAAACACCGCCGCATAATTAAATTGGGAAGGAGAGAATACCATATTCTAGGATAAAAATTTACTAACCATCCAAACATGAAGTCGATGGCTCGCTTAGCTGCTTTCGCATCTTCTTTAGTGTTGGAGTATTGTTCAAACCAATGAGACACCAGCACTATTCCTATCTCACCATTTTGTAGTGCCTATGTAATTTATCAAACGCAAAAAAAAAAAAGAAAAAAAAGGGATTTTTAGTGCACTACTAAATAATTTCCAGTTGAGATGACTTGAATGTAATATCATGACTCAAAAAGGAAAAAACATGTCCATTAAGGGTGTGTTTGGTATAACGAAAAATATTTTTCGTAAAAAATATTTTTTTGAAAATTAAGTAGTAATCTTATTCATTTTCCGGTATTTGATACGCAAATTAAAGAAAATATTTCTCAAGAGTATTCATAAATAATTTTGATACAATAAATGTGAAGCCATAAACTTTCGAACCAACAACCTTCCGAACCCACAAATTTCATAAACTTCTGAACCGCAAAACTTTCGAACCCGTAAACTTTATGATTTCTAAACCCGTAAACTTCGAAACACATAGCCTCCGAACTTATAACTTTGGAACATGTAAAATTTCGAACCTGTAAACCGAAAGATGAAAAAAGTAAAACTGAGAATATATATATAAAAAAATTGGGAGGGGGGGGC